>CM037855.1:83812473-84036831 GCA_021234595.1 Delia radicum
CATTGCACAATTAAAGGTCAAAAAACAAAACATAATTTTTATTTTTAATAAAATTATATCAACTTGTTAAAATTAATATGACATTCACGCCTGAATGAAAAAACATTTGTTTTTGACAAAACACATAGTAATAGATAAAGACCCGTTTGTAATAGAATAAAGAGCTTTAATACGTGGTTCGGCAAAAAACGTGTTATCTCTTAGGTGTGACATGACTTAAAAGCAAAAAAAAAAATGTTCTCACACAATATTTAAAACTCTAAATTTTGCCAGTAGCCGGGCGAATTTTCGCATTTCATAAAAAACTAATGGATTTTGTGTCTACCTCACACTTTGCAAATATATTGCCTGTATTATTGTCATTTTGACCTACACAGTGCAATAAGATGTACAAAACTTTTCCACAAAATACTGGCAATACTCTTTTATTCGGTTGTGGAGTTATATAAAAATTGGACAATATGGCCAACACACTAAAACATATTTTCAACAGTTTCTTGGTTGCGCAATAAGAATCAAACCTTTATAATTTTTTTTTTTTAATATATTGCACAACCTTCCAATATGACATACACACTGGTAAAATTTGCCCAATAGCAAAAATATTGCGTAGTGTATGTTTACCATACATGGCATTCACCTAAAAATGCAAAACACACGTTTTGCAAAACGTGTGTTTTGCAAAACATCTGGCATATCTGATAAATTTTTGTTAATTAACAAATCTGGACAGCACTGCCTGCTTAGTTTTTTATTTTCGCCAAAATTTTCTGATTAGTAGTTTATTTTTTTGGGTCCAAAATTTTATTTTATCAACTAATAAACGAGAAATATTGCCATTTTGTTAATAATTTTGCATAAAAATGTCCATTAAGTCGCGTATTTATATTTTGATAAAGTTTTATAAAAACAGCAATGTTAGTGAAGCCCTAGAGCCGCCCTTTGAAAATTGTATCTTTTTTTCCAATGTTTTGCGACTTAATTTTTACACTAAATTTCACTTATTTTTTAATAAACTTTATCAAAATAAAATACGCGACTTTATGGACATTTTATGCAAAAATATTAGTAGTTTATTTTTTTTGGGTCAAAATTTTATTTTTAAAAGTAAACGAGAATATTAGCTATTTTGTTATAATTTTGCATAAAAATGTCCATTAAGTCGCGTATTTTATATTTGATTAAGTTTTATAAAAACAGCAATGTTAGTGGAGCCCTAGAGCCGCCTTTGAAAATTGTATCTTTTTTTCCAATGTTTTGCGACTTAATTTTACACTAATTTCACTTATGTTTTATAAAACTTTATCAAAATATAAATACGCGACTTTATGGACATTTTATGCAAAAATTTAACAAATAGCAATATTTCTTGTTTAATTCGATAAAATAAAATTTTGACACAAAAAAATAAACTACCAATCAGAAAAAATTTGGTGAAATAAAAACTAAGCAGGCAGTGCTGCCAGATGTGTTTATTAACTCAAAATTGATCAGAGATGCCAGATGTATTAGTAACACAATTGGAAAATTAAAAAAAATGACCGATTTGAAAAATATAACGACTGATTTAAAAAGCTGCGCAGTGCTGCCAGATGACAGCAGTAACAAATAAAAAACAAAGTGATACTAGATGTTAAAATAACACAATTGAAAAAAATTTGGAAAAAAGCGTTCAATTTAAAAAAATAACGGCCGTTTTGAAAAAACAACAACAGATTTAAAAAACTAATCAGTATTGTCAGGGACGCTGTTACTAACAACAATGTTAAGCTAAACGATGGGCAATTGTTGTTTTCAGCAATATTGTTAACATTATTTAAAATTTGTATATAATATGGTCGTAATTTAACTTCGAAAAGTGGACTATAATCGTCGATCGTGCTACAGAATTTCTAGCCAGTTGTAAAATGTAACAAAACGAAAACTGCTACATAATGCCAGATGTAAAAAATATTTAATTAAGACAATTAAAAACAAACGACCAATTGAAAAATATAACGACTGATTTAAAAACTACGACGCCGTGCTGCCCAGATGTAATCAGTCACAAACATCTACACAGGTTGTTCAGATGTAAAAAATAACATAATTGAAAAAGGATCGAAAAAAAACCGATAAATTTGCAAAAATAACGCCGTTTTGAAAAAAAAAAAAAATAACTTCTGATTATAGAACTGATCAGTATTGCCAGATGTTAAAAGTAACAAAACGAAAATAGCTCCATAATAGCAAATGTGAAAAATAATTTATGGAAAAAATTAAAAAAAAAATATATAACGATTGATTTGTAAAAACTACACAGTATTGCCAGAAGAAGTAACTCAAAACAAAGCTGTACATTGCCAACCATATTAAAAACTACAATGCCAATTACATAGTAAGCAGTGGCCACTGTCATTGCAAACATTTGGTCACTTTACGCAGTGATTCCAACTTGGTACTTTTGACACATTTATAATACTTTACAATGACCTAAAACGCGAAAATTTTGCTCTATGTATAAAATCGTAAAAAAGCATTTTTGTAAAGACAGAATAAAAGTTAAAATTATTAATGAAAATGAAAATTATTCAAGTTCTAGGCCATACCTTATAGTTCTTTATTAGATATTGTCCTAACAAATACTCTATAGAAGTTTTTGTTTCAAAATTTATTATTTGACCCTTTCAGGAATGTGTTGATAGATCTATTTCGGGAATTTTCTAGGTTCCCATCATCAGAACACGTTTGAAAGCGGTAACAATCCCATGCCAAACATCCAAACATTCATATAAACTATTTACTCACTACATGAGAACTAATTAATATACATATGAGCTTGAAGTTAAAGATTATAACCATTGATCAAAAAATAAATTGAAAACTTGTTTGCTATGTGTAAGGTCCACCTCTGGTGGATATTCAATAGATTATTTGTTAGGACAATATCCTAATAAAGAAATATAGAGTATGGCCTCGAACTTGAATAATTTTCATTTTCATTGCACAATTAAAGGTCAAAAACAAAACATAATTTTTATTTTAATAAAAATTATATCAAACTTGTTAAAATTAATATGACATTCACGCCTGAATGAAAAACATTTGTTTTGACAAAACACGAGTATAAGAATAAAGACCGTTTGTAATAGAATAAAGAGCTTTAATACGTGGTTCGGAAAAAAAACGTGTTATCTCTTAGGTGTGACATGACTTAAAAGCAAAAAAAAAATGTTCTCACACATATTGTATAAACTCTAAATTTTGCCAGTAGCCGGGCGAATTTTCGCATTTCATAAAAAACTAATGGGATTTTGTGTCTACCTCACACTTTGCAAATATTATTGCCTGTATTATTGTCATTTTGACCTACACAGTGCAATAAGATGTACAAAACTTTTCCACAAAATATGGCAATACTCTTTTATTCGGTTGTGGAGTTATATAAAAATTGGACAATATGGCCAACACACTAAAACATATTTTCACATTTCTTGCGCAATAAGAATCAAAACCTTTATAATTTTTTTTTTTTAATATATTGCACAACCTTCCAATATGACATACACACTGGTAAAATTTTGCCCAATAGCAAAATATTGCGTAGTGTATGTTTACCATTACATGGCATTCACCTAAAAATGCAAAACACACGTTTTGCAAAACGTGTGTTTTGCAAAACATCTGGCATATCTGATAAATTTTTTGTTAATTAACAAATCTGACAGCACTGCCTGCTTAGTTTTTTATTTTCGCCAAATTTTTTCTGATTAGTAGTTTATTTTTTTGGGTCAAAATTTTATTTTATCAAATTAAACGAGAAATATTTGCCATTTTGTTAATAATTTTGCATAAAAATGTCCATTAAGTCGCGTATTTTATATTTTGATAAAGTTTTATAAAAACAGCAATGTTAGTGGAGCCCTAGAGCCGCCTTTGAAAATTGTATCTTTTTTTCCAATGTTTTGCGACTTAATTTTTACACTAAATTTCACTTATTTTTTATAAAACTTTATCAAAATATAAAATACGCGACTTTATGGACATTTTTATGCAAAAATATTAGTAGTTTATTTTTTTGGGTCAAAATTTTATTTTATAAAATTAAACGAGAAATATTTGCTATTTTGTTAATAATTTTGCATAAAAATGTCCATTAAGTCGCGTATTTTATATTTTGATAAAGTTTTATAAAAACAGCAATGTTAGTGAAGCCCTAGAGCCGCCCTTTGAAAATTGTATCTTTTTTCCAATGTTTTGCGACTTAATTTTTACACTAAATTTCACTTATTTTTTATAAAACTTTATCAAAATATAAAATACGCGACTTATGGACATTTTATGCAAAAATATTAGTAGTTTATTTTTTTGGGTCAAAATTTTATTTTATAAAATTAAACGAGAAATATTTGCTATTTTGTTAATAATTTTGCATAAAAATGTCCATTAAGTCGCGTATTTTATATTTTGATTAAGTTTTATAAAAACAGCAATGTTAGTGGAGCCCTAGAGCCGCCTTTGAAAATTGTATCTTTTTTTCCAATGTTTTGCGACTTAATTTTTACACTAAATTTCACTTATTTTTTATAAAACTTTATCAAAATATAAAATACGCGACTTTATGGACATTTTTATGCAAAAATATTAACAAAATAGCAAATATTTCTTGTTTAATTCGATAAAATAAAATTTTGACACAAAAAAATAAACTACCAATCAGAAAAAATTTGGTGAAAATAAAAAACTAAGCAGTCAGTGCTGCCAGATGTGTTGATTAACTCAAAACTGATCAGAGATGCCAGATGTATTAAGTAACACAATTGAAAAATTAAAAAAAAATAACGACCGATTTGAAAATATAACGACTGATTTAAAAAGCTGCGCAGTGCTGCCAGATGACAGCAGTAACAAATAAAAAAACAAAGTGATACCAGATGTAAAAATAACACAATTGAAAAAAATTTGGAAAAAAAAGCGTTCAATTTAAAAAAATAACGGCCGTTTTGAAAAAAACAACAACAGATTTAAAAAACTAATCAGTATTGTCAGGGACGCTGTTACTAACAACAATGTTAAGCTAAACGATGGGCAATTGTTGTTTTTCAGCAATATTGTTAACATTATTTAAAATTTGTATATAATATGGTCGTAATTTAACTTCGAAAAGTGGACTATAATCGTCGATCGTGCTACAGAATTTCTAGCCAGATGTAAAATGCAACAAAACGAAAACTGCTACATAATGCCAGATGTAAAAAATAATTTAAATAAGACAATTAAAAACAAACGACCAATTGAAAAATATAACGACTGATTTAAAAACTACGCCTTGCTGCCAGATGTAATCAGTCACAAACATCTATACAGTTGTTCCAGATGTAAAAAATAACATAATTGAAAAAGGATCGAAAAAACGACAAATTTGCAAAAATAACGCCGTTTTGAAAAAAAAAATAACTTCTGATTTATAGAACTGATCAGTATTGACAGATGTTAAAAGTAACAAAACGAAAATAGCTCCATAATAGCAAATGTGAAAAATAATTTTATGGAAAAAATTAAAAAAAAATATAACGATTGATTTGTTAAAACTACACAGTATTGCCAGAAGAAGTAACTCAAAACAAAGCTGTACTTGCCAAGCTATATTAAAAACTACAATGCCAATTACATAGTAAGTAGTGGCACTGTCATTGCAAACATTTGGTCACTTTCACGCAGTGAGTCCAACTTGGTACTTTTGACACATTTTATAATACTTTACAATGACCTAAAACGCGAAAATTTTGCTCTATGTATAAAATCGTAAAAAAGCATTTTTGTAAAGACAGAATAAAAGTTAAAATTAATAATGAAAATGAAAATTATTCAAGTTCTAGGCCATACTCTATAGTTCTTTATTAGGATATTGTCCTAACAAATAATCTATAGAATTTTTTGTTTTCAAATTTATTATTTGACCCTTTCAGGAATGTGTTGATAGATCTATTTCGGGAATTTTCTAGGTTCCCATCATCAGAACACGTTTTGAAAGCGGTAACAATCCCATGCCAAACATCCAAACATTCATATAAACTAATTTACTCACTACATGAGAACTAATTAATATACATATGAGCTTGAAGTTAAAGATTATAACCATTGATCAAAAAATAAATTGAAAACTTGTTTGCTATGTGTAAGGTCCACCTCTGGTGGATATTCAATAGATTATTTGTTAGGACAATATCCTAATAAAGAAATATAGAGTATGGCCTCGAACTTGAATAATTTTCATTTTCATTGCACAATTAAAGGTCAAAAAAAAACATAATTTTTATTTTTAATAAAAATTATATCAAACTTGTTAAAATTAAAATGACATTCACGCCTGAATGAAAAACATTTGTTTTGACAAAACACGAGTATAAGAATAAAGACCGTTTGTAATAGAATAAAGAGCTTTAATACGTGGTTCGGCAAAAAAACGTGTTATCTCTTAGGTGTGACATGACTTAAAAGCAAAAAAAAAATGTTCTCACAGATATTGTATAAACTCTAAATTTTGCCAGTAGCCGGGCGAATTTTCGCATTTCATAAAAAACTAATTAGATTTTGTGTCTACCTCACACTTTGCAAATATTATTGCCTGTATTATTGTCATTTTGACCTACACAGTGCAATAAGTTATATATTGTGGAGTTATATAAAAATTGGACAATAGGGCCAACACACTAAAACATATTTTCACATTTCTTGGTTGCGCAATAAGAATCAAAACCTTTATAATTTTTTTTTATATATTGCACAACCTTCCAATATGACATACACACTGGTAATATTTTGCCCAATAGCAAAAATATTGCGTAGTGTATGGGTACCATTACATGACATTCACATAAAAATGCAAAACACACGTTTTGCAAAACGTGTGTTTTGCAAAACATCTGGCATATCTGATAAATTTTTTGTTAATTAACAAATCTGGCAGCACTGCCTGCTTAGTTTTTTATTTTCGCCAAATTTTTTCAGATTAGTAGTTTATTTTTTTGGGTCAAAATTTTATTTAATCAAATTAAACGAGAAATATTTGCTATTTTGTTAATAATTTTGCATAAAAATGTCCATTAAGTCGCGTATTTTATATTTTGATAAAGTTTTATAAAAACAGCAATGTTAGTGGAGCCCTAGAGCCGCCTTTGAAAATTGTATCTTTTTTTCCAATGTTTTGCGACTTAATTTTTACACTAAATTTCACTTATTTTTTATAAAACTTTATCAAAATATAAAATACGCGACTTTATGGACATTTTTATGCAAAAATATTAGTAGTTTATTTTTTTGGGTCAAAATTTTATTTTATAAAATTAAACGAGAAATATTTGCTATTTTGTTAATAATTTTGCATAAAAATGTCCATTAAGTCGCGTATTTTATATTTTGATTAAGTTTTATAAAAACAGCAATGTTAGTGGAGCCCTAGAGCCGCCTTTGAAAATTGTATCTTTTTTTCCAATGTTTTGCGACTTAATTTTTACACTAAATTTCACTTATTTTTTATAAAACTTTATCAAAATATAAAATACGCGACTTTATGGACATTTTTATGCAAAAATATTAACAAAATAGCAAATATTTCTTGTTTAATTCGATAAAATAAAATTTTGACACAAAAAAATAAACTACCAATCAGAAAAAATTTGGTGAAAATAAAAAACTAAGCAGTCAGTGCTGCCAGATGTGTTGATTAACTCAAAATTGATCAGAGATGCCAGATGTATTAAGTAACACAATTGAAAAATTAAAAAAAAATAACGACCGATTTGAAAAATATAACGACTGATTTAAAAAGCTGCGCAGTGCTGCCAGATGACAGCAGTAACAAATAAAAAAACAAAGTGATACCAGATGTAAAAATAACACAATTGAAAAAAATTTGGAAAAAAAGCGTTCAATTTAAAAAAAATAACGGCCGTTTTGAAAAAAACAACAACAGATTTAAAAAACTAATCAGTATTGTCAGGGACGCTGTTACTAACAACAATGTTAAGCTAAACGATGGGCAATTGTTGTTTTTCAGCAATATTGTTAACATTATTTAAAATTTGTATATAATATGGTCGTAATTTAACTTCGAAAAGTGGACTATAATCGTCGATCGTGCTACAGAATTTCTAGCCAGATGTAAAATGCAACAAAACGAAAACTGCTACATAATGCCAGATGTAAAAAATAATTTAATTAAGACAATTAAAAACAAACGACCAATTGAAAAATATAACGACTGATTTAAAAACTACGCCTTGCTGCCAGATGTAATCAGTCACAAACATCTACACACACACAAAAAAAAATGTAGGTAATATTGCCTTAAATTGTAGGGTGATTTTGCCTATTTTTATAGGCAACATAGAACTTCCTATATTTTAAGGCAATAGTACCAAAAAAAAATAGGTATTTTCAATGTTCGAAAAAAGTTGGATTTTTTTTTTAAATACCCTTTTAAAAAGGTGTTTTACCCTTTTGTAAAGCTAAAATGCCTTTTTATATATTATTTTATATAGGTAAAATTACCTTTTTGTTTAAGCTAAATTACAAATATTTTAAGGCACTTTACTAGTGGAATTTGCTTATTAAATTTAATTAAAAAAACAGTTATATTATGTTTTATTATTTTTATTATTTAAAATATTTAGTTTTGAATAAAATTAATTAAAGCTATGTTTTAAATAATATATACAATTTAGTGTTCCTTCATATCTTAAGTACTTTTTATGCAAATTCATATATACATATTTTCGTGCGTTAGATACAATCAAATGGTTTTTATGTCTAATTTGCAAATAATAAAAACTGAGAAATACAAAACTGATGTTCGTGGTTATTAAAGTATTGTTTTGTATTATTTACAATTAAACACTATAGAAACTAACATAATTTAAATGGTAATAAACACAAATTAAAGTAAGGGTTATAAAACTATATTAAAAATTAATAACAATATTTAATAAACAAATACAATAACAAAATTAAGACGACTGATATAAAACAATATTTTGAATTGAGATTTAATATACATTAATGGATGTGAAATGGCTAAATAAATTCAGAACAAGTTTTAAGATTTCGTTATTTAGAATTTAAAATTAAGAGTTTCAATTGAACTATAAATTAATTAAGCTATTTATTAAGATTCAAATCATTATGAATGTTATAATAAGTGTGCTCGTTTACTTACTATGTACAATTTACTATTTTAACGAAAGCTGTTAAATTTTAAGGAGAGAAAAATTTCCATTTCTTATTAAAATAGTAAGAATTTTAAGGAAACAAACACACTGAAGTGTAACAAATAAAAAAATAAAGGAATTATAAAAGACGGTTGTTTTAAATACTAATCCTACTTGTTAAATTGTACATTAATATCTTTAATAAAAGTGTTTAAAACAGGAGATTTAATGTCTGTTTCTAGATCAAACAGATATTGGCTGACAAATGCCCAAATCAAATCACATTCAGTCATAAAAGGAATGTTAAACAATTTATATAGTTTAAAACAATACTCAATTGCTTCTAAGAAAGATGCAAATTCAAATTTGGTTTTAATAAAAACAACATAAAACTGTTTAAAATCAAACTCGTCCCCACATACCATTAAAAAAGGTTCTGATTTAGGTGAATTTAAATAATTCTTTTCATCACTTATCTCTGGTATCTCCGCACAAAAAGCATCTTAAGAGTTAGTAATTGTATATTTAATAAATTGAGCATTTATAACCTTTGAATTTGGAAGTAAAATAGCGGACAGCAACTTCATTACATAAATGTTGCAATTATCTAAAAAGAGAAGTTTAAATAAAAATTTATATAAATTTTATTTCGTTTTACAGTTCTTACCATTGTTTAAAGTTTTTCGATTTTCAATGAATTTTGTTAAAGTATGAAGGTTTTTATTGTCCTTTATTCTAGCTTTGAACAAAATTTCACAACATTTAGCCAATTTTTCCCACTTATTGTATAAAAGCTTCTTTGTTGGAAAAACATATTGAAAGTCCATGTCCACCTGGAAAAATACGAAAAGTAATCAATTAAACTGCAATCAAGAGGGTTGTTCCGATTCTGAATCTGCTTTCCAATTTTTTCATTCTAATCTCTAGGGCGAGATAATCGTAATTAAAACAATTTTATATATATCAAACAAAAAACTAAAATTTTGTGAAATTGAGTGAATTCATTTAATTGTGAATAAATTCGAAAAGAATCAATCGATTTTTATGACCGATATCTCATTTTGTATCTATTACATGTGGCTTTACAATAAATCAATTTTCGCCGATTTCGATTTTTCATAATTTTTTTAATACAAAAAAATTTGCTATTTCATGTAAAAAATGTATATTTTGTTTCAATTTTTTATTATAACTCCGAAACTCCTGAGTCGATTGAAACGCAATAGATTAACGGATTAAACGCTATGTAAATTTAAATTTTTTTAATTTTATTTCAATAATATTGGACTAACCCTTTTTGAGTTATTATTAATTATGTGGAGAAACGTCTAAAAAAAATTATAATTTTACTAAAAAAATTAAAAAAAAAACTCTCCATAGAATTTAAAAGTTAGACCATATTTGTACTACCGGGACAACAATATATCAAAATTAAATAGTGGATTTAAAAGGCTCTGACATTTTTCTGATTTTTTTGCCTTGTGTTATGGTTTTGTCAATATGTCTAATAAAACGAAAGACTTAGACAACAAACTTTAATATAAAAATCATAAAGGTTTTAAACATTAAATTTTTTATCTAGAATTTGAATTTTTTAGAGTTCTGTTCAAGTTTTGTTTTAAATTACGAAAAATTTAAAAAGGATTAGAAAGAAATCACATAAAAACCCTAAAAATCAAGATTCTAGATTCAAAATTTCTATGCAATTTTACAAATGGTTTTTCAAAAAGTACTATAGTTGAACTATAGTAAATTATATATAAAATAAATGAAATACTTACAAGTTTTATAGCATTCATTTGACATAGGTATAAAGGCCAATCATTTAAGACTTCTGTTACTGTAGAATCCTGAATATAATTGTTTCTGTATTCTGTGGTTTCTTCCCATTTTGTAAGAATTTGATTTGTGTCCTTTATGTGCTTCAGTTCAGCACAAACTTCTTCCATTTCATCATTTTTTTGTCGTTTTTGTGGTATAATACTATTTTTGTTTTGGGGTAATTTTCTTTTATTTGAACTTAACTTTCTAAGAAATCGCTTTCGTCCTGTAAATCTGTCCCACAGTTTCCCTTTGGGTGGTTTTTTCTTTGAATGTTGTAAGAAATAAGTGTCCTTAGAGAAAAAATACAACTATAATTTTATATTATATGTTTGCATAAACTTTAATATTTACCAAAACTTCACTGGGAAATATTTCTAGAATTTCCTCTGCTACTTCTTTGCAGATTTTTGCATTAAATTTTAAATTGTTTTCCAAATAAACTTGAATAATTTTGTGAACTATAAAAGTTCTATCATTTGGGTTAAGTATTTTCTTTAACTCATATGTATTAATAAGTTCTTGACCGTGACTTGTTAGCATAAATATATCTTTAACTGAAATATTCTGAAAAGGTGTAAAATGGTTAATTTGGTATGTTAAATCTAATGATATAAGTTAAACAGCTTACATTTGTAATTGCTTCAATATTTAAAGTCATATTACTATTAGCGTTCTTATTTGTATTTTGCGGTATTAAATTGTAAACTCCATTTTCGTTTTGCCATATTCCCAGTTTGTGTTCTAAAATAATTTTAGAACTGATTTTTTCTCCATTAAAAATCTCATCGAGGTGTCGTGGTTTTATATATTTAAGAGCAGCCATAGTAATATTTTTTTCTAAAATTTAATTTTTAGTTTACTCTATTATTATTTATTTATATACACTTGTTTAAATTCGAATTACCTTTAAAAAATGTGCCAAGATCTTCAAATAATCCAAACTCTTTCAATAATGCTTCTAACGCATCATCATTGCCTTTATTTATACTATACATTAATTTAATTGTATTTTGGGTACTCGTATCAGAATCATATTCAGCATCATCCAAAATATATATGTTTTCATTTAAATCTTCCTCAATCAAGTCGTCCACATTAAAGTTATTGATATCAGAACATTCTATCAAATTATTGGTTTCATTCAATGTTTTTAATAGTATTGACATTAAAGTTATTGATATCAGAACATTCTATCAAATTATTGGTTTCGTTCAATGTTTTTAATAGTAGTTCCTCATCCTCGAAAGTTTTCCTTAATTGAAATTCGATTGGCATTACTATTCCTGTGCGTAAACTTTCTTCTAAAGGGCAATTTAAATTAAAATTTTCGGGTGGCGAATATAAATCAAATTTCTTAAATTTTTTTATATATTTGTATTCAGTGTTATAATCTACAAATGGGTTTTTTAATAGTTTTAAAATTGGACCAAGTTCAGAGTTTTCAGTAGTGTTTAATTTTGAATAAAAGGGCTCTAAAACTAAATTTTTAATTTGCTCCAAGATAAACAACACATCTTTTCTACAAAAATTGTTATGATTATGTAGAGTAAGTACGAAATCGCAAACGTTATTTGCCAATATTTTTTAAAATCTTGTACGTTAACGTGACTTTTGTGTGGTTTTGGTGGATCTGTATTTAAAGAAAATGTGGCTTGTGGCTGTGTTATATTGTCTTCAGAAGTCTCTGGAAAAATAAGGTTATTTTGTGTTTTTTCAACATCTTGATGAGTTTGATCTGTTCTGTTAAAATGTTTAATTATGTGTCTTTTGAATGAAGATGAATTGGTAAAGACATGTTTACAATTGTTATATGTACATTTAAAAGTTGAGTGCTGTGTAAATCCATGGACACATTTCAAATGACCACAGAGCACATTTGGAGATGTAAAGTTTTTTTTACAAACAAAACAATCCATACCTTGTTTGTTATTTTTTTTTTAGCGGATTCTCAGTATTATGTTATTTTGTAACTGAAATAAAAAGATATAATTTATTAAATAAACAAAATAATTTATAAATTTTTTCAGAAAATTTTATTTTCATCTGATACATACCTTTTTAACAATAAATATTTTTAAAATGTCATTTTCGAATTGAAAAAAAACTAAAGTTATTTTCGAAGAGTTGCCTATTTTTGGTAGTAAAAATAACCATCCCAATAGGTAAAAAAAGTTGTCTATTGGCATAGGCAATAAAACATTTTTTTTATTTCATACAAAAATGGGGTGCCTATGCAAGCAAAGGCAATATACACTGCAGTTTTTTTTTTGTGTGCAGTTGTTCCAGATGTAAAAAATAACATAATTGAAAAAGGATCGAGAAAACGACAAATTTGCAAAAATAACGCCGTTTTGAAAAAAAAAAATAACTTCTGATTTATAGAACTGATCAGTATTGCCAGATGTTAAAAGTAACAAAACGAAAATAGCTCCATAATAGCAAATGTGAAAAATAATTTTATGGAAAAAATTAAAAAAAAAATATAACGATTGATTTGTTAAAACTACACAGTATTGCCAGAAGAATTAACTCAAACCAAAGCTGTACTTGCCAAGCTATATTAAAAACTACAATGCCAATTACATAGTAAGTAGTGGCACTGTCATTGCAAACATTTGGTCACTTTTACGCAGTGAGTCCAACTTGGTACTTTTGACACATTTTATAATACTTTACAATGACCTAAAACGCGAAAATTTTGCTCTATGTATAAAATCGTTTTATAATACTTTACAATGACCTAAAACGCGAAAATTTTGCTCTATGTATAAAATCGTAAAAAAGCATTTTTGTAAAGACAGAAATAAAAGTTAAAATTAATAATGAAAATGAAAATTATTCAAGTTCTAGGCCATACTCTATAGTTCTTTATTAGGATATTGTCCTAACAAATAATCTATAGAGTTTTTTGTTTTCAAATTTATTATTTGACCCTTTCAGGAATGTGTTGATAGATCTATTACGGGAATTTTCTAGGTTCCCATCATCAGAACACGTTTTGAAAGCGGTAACAATCCCATGCCAAACATCCAAACATTCATATAAACTAATTTACTCACTACATGAGAACTAATTAATATACATATGAGCTTGAAGTTAAAGATTATAAACATTGATCAAAAAATAAATTGAAAACTTGTTTATCAAAATATAAAATACGCGACTTTATGGACATTTTTATGCAAAAATATTAACAAAATAGCAAATACTTCTTGTTTAATTCGATAAAATAAAATTTTGACACAAAAAAATAAACTACCAATCAGAAAAAATTTGGTGAAAATAAAAAACTAAGCAGGCAGTGCTGCCAGATGTGTTGATTAACTCAAAATTGATCAGAGATGCCAGATGTATTAAGTAACACAATTGAAAAATAAAAAAAAAATAACGACCGATTTGAAAAATATAACGACTGATTTAAAAAGCTGCGCAGTGCTGCCAGATGACAGCAGTAACAAATAAAAAAACAAAGTGATACCAGATGTAAAAATAACACAATTGAAAAAAATTTGGAAAAAAAGCGTTCAATTTAAAAAAATAACGGCCGTTTTGAAAAAAACAACAACAGATTTAATAAACTAATCAGTATTGTCAGGGACGCTGTTACTAACAACAATGTTAAGCTAAACGATGGGCAATTGTTGTTTTTCAACTTCGAAATTGTTGTTTTTTAACTTCGAAAAGTGGACTATACTAAAAAATATAACGATTGATTTGTTAAAACTACACAGTATTGCCAGAAGAATTAACTCAAACCAAAGCTGTACTTGCCAAGCTATATTAAAAACTACAATGCCAATTACATAGTAAGTAGTGGCACTGTCATTGCAAACATTTGGTCACTTTTATGCAGTGAGTCCAACTTGGTACTTTTGACACATTTTATAATACTTTACAATGACTTAAAACGCGAAAATTTTGTTCTATGTATAAAATCGTAAAAAAGCATTTTTGTAAAGACAGAATAAAAGTTAAAATTAATAATGAAAATGAAAATTATTCAAGTTCTAGGCCATACTCTATAGTTCTTTATTAGGATATTGTCCTAACAAATAATCTATAGAGTTTTTTGTTTTCAAATTTATTATTTGACCCTTTCAGGAATGTGTTGATAGATATATTACGGGAATTTTCTAGGTTCCCATCATCAGAACACGTTTTGAAAGCGGTAACAATCCTATGCCAAACATCCAAACATTCATATAAACTAATTTACTCACTACATGAGAACTAATTAATATACATATGAGCTTGAAGTTAAAGATTATAACCATTGATCAAAAAATAAATTGAAAACTTGTTTGCTATGTGTAAGGTCCACCTCTGGTGGATATTCAATAGATTATTTGTTAGGACAATATCCTAATAAAGAAATATAGAGTATGGCCTCGAACTTGAATAATTTTCATTTTCATTGCACAATTAAAGGTCAAAAAAAAAAAAAACAAAATTTTTATTTTTAATAAAAATTATATCAAACTTGTTAAAATTAAAATGACATTCACGCCTGAATGAAAAACATTTGTTTTGACAAAACACGAGTATAAGAATAAAGACCGTTTGTAATAGAATAAAGAGCTTTAATACGTGGTTCGGCAAAAAAACGTGTTATCTCTTAGGTGTGACATGACTTAAAAGCAAAAAAAAAATGTTCTCACACATATTGTATAAACTCTAAACTTTGCCAGTAGCCGGGCGAATTTTCGCATTTCATAAAAACTAATGGGATTTTGTGTCTACCTCACACTTTGCAAATATTATTGACTGTATTATTGTCATTTTGACCTACACAGTGCAATAAGATGTACAAAACTTTTCCACAGAATATGGCAATACTCTTTTATTCGGTTGTGGAGTTATATAAAAATTGGACAATATGGCCAACACAATAAAACATATTTTCACATTTCTTGGTTGCGCAATAAGAATCAAAACCTTTATAATTTTTTTTTTAATATATTGCACAACCTTCCAATATGACATACACACTGGTAATATTTTGCCCAATAGCAAATTTATTGCGTAGTGTATGGGTACCATTACATGGCATTCACATAAAAATGCAAAACACACGTTTTGCAAAACGTGTGTTTTGCAAAACATCTGGCAAATCTGATAAATTTTTTGTTAATTAACAGATCTGGCAGCACTGGCTGCTTAGTTTTTTATTTTCGCCAAATTTTTTCTGATTAGTAGTTTATTTTTTTTGGGTCAAAATTTTATTTTATCAAATTAAACGAGAAATATTTGCTATTTTGTTAATAATTTTGCATAAAAATGTCCATTAAGTCGCGTATTTTATATTTTGATAAAGTTTTATAAAAACAGCAACGTTAGTGGAGCCCTAGAGCCGCCTTTGAAAATTGTATCTTTTTTCCAATGTTTTGCGACTTAATTTTTACACTAAATTTCACTTATTTTTTATAAAACTTTATCAAAATATAAAATACGCGACTTTATGGACATTTTTATGCAAAAATATTAACAAAATAGCAAATATTTCTTGTTTAATTCGATAAAATAAAATTTTGACACAAAAAAATAAACTACCAATCAGAAAAAATTTGGTGAAAATAAAAAACTAAGCAGGCAGTGCTGCCAGATGTGTTGATTAACTCAAAATTGATCAGAGATGCCAGATATATTAAGTAACACAATTGAAAAATTAAAAAAAAATAACGACCGATTTGAAAAATATAACGACTGATTTAAAAAGCTGCGCAGTGCTGCCAGATGACAGCAGTAACAAATAAAAACAAAGTGATACCAGATGTAAAAATAACACAATTGAAAAAAATTTGGAAAAAAGCGTTCAATTTAAAAAAATAACGGCCGTTTTGAAAAAAACAACAACAGACTTAATAAACTAATCAGTATTGTCAGGGACGCTGTTACTAACAACAATGTTAAGCTAAACGATGGGCAATTGTTGTTTTTCAGCAATATTGTTAACATTATTTAAAATTTGTATATAATATGGTCGTAATTTAACTTCGAAAAGTGGACTATAATCGCCGATCGTGCTACAGAATTTCTAGCCAGATGTAAAATATAACAAAACGAAAATTGCTACATAATGCCAGATGTAAAAAATAATTTAATTAAGACAATTAAAAACAAACGACCAATTGAAAAATATAACGACTGATTTAAAAACTACGCCGTGCTGCCAGATGTAATCAGTCACAACATCTACACAGTTGTTCCAGATGTAAAAAATAACATAATTGAAAAAGGATCGAATAAACGATAAATTTGCAAAAATAACGCCGTTTTGAAAAAAAAAATAACTTCTGATTTATAGCACTGATCAGTATTGCCAGATGTTAAAAGTAACAAAACGAAAATAGCTACATAATAGCAAATGTTAAAAATAATTTTATGGAAAAAATTAAAAAAAAAAATATAACGATTGATTTGTAAAAACTACACGGTATTGCCAGAAGAAGTAACTCAAAACAAAGCTGTACTTGCCAAGCTATATTAAAAACTACAATGCCAATTATATAGTAAGAAGTGGCACTGTCATTGCAAACATTTGGTCACTTTTACGCAGTGATTCCAACTTGGTACTTTTGACACATTTTATAATACTTTACAATGACTTAAAACGCGAAAATTTTGCTCTATGTATAAAATCGTAAAAAAGCATTTTTGTAAAGACAGAATAAAAGTTAAAATTAATAATGAAAATGAAAATTATTCAAGTTCTAGGCCATACTCTATAGTTCTTTATTAGGATATTGTCCTAACAAATAATCTATAGAATTTTTTGTTTTCAAATTTATTATTTGACCCTTTCAGGAATGTGTTGATAGATCTATTTCGGGAATTTTCTAGGTTCCCATCATCAGAACACGTTTTGAAAGCGGTAACAATCCCATGCCAAACATCCAAACATTCATATAAACTAATTTACTCACTACATGAGAACTAATTAATATACATATGAGCTTGAAGTTAAAGATTATAACCATTGATCAAAAAATAAATTGAAAACTTGTTTGCTATGTGTAAGGTCCACCTCTGGTGGATATTCAATAGATTATTTGTTAGGACAATATCCTAATAAAGAAATATAGAGTATGGCCTCGAACTTGAATAATTTTCATTTTCATTGCACAATTAAAGGTCAAAAAAAAAACATAATTTTTATTTTTAATAAAAATTATATCAAACTTGTTAAAATTAAAATGACATTCACGCCTGAATGAAAAACATTTGTTTTGACAAAACACGAGTATAAGAATAAAGACCGTTTGTAATAGAATAAAGAGCTTTAATACGTGGTTCGGCAAAAAAACGTGTTATCTCTTAGGTGTGACATGACTTAAAAGCAAAAAAAAAATGTTCTCACAGATATTGTATAAACTCTAAATTTTGCCAGTAGCCGGGCGAATTTTCGCATTTCATAAAAAACTAATTAGATTTTGTGTCTACCTCACACTTTGCAAATATTATTGCCTGTATTATTGTCATTTTGACCTACACAGTGCAATAAGTTATATATTGTGGAGTTATATAAAAATTGGACAATATGGCCAACACAATAAAACATATTTTCACATTTCTTGGTTGCGCAATAAGAGTCAAAACCTTTATAATTTTTTTTTTAATATATTGCACAACCTTCCAATATGACATACACACTGGTAATATTTTGCCCAATAGCAAATTTATTGCGTAGTGTATGGGTACCATTACATGGCATTCACATAAAAATGCAAAACACACGTTTTGCAAAACGTGTGTTTTGCAAAACATCTGGCATATCTGATAAATTTTTTGTTAATTAACAGATCTGGCAGCACTGGCTGCTTAGTTTTTTATTTTCGCCAAATTTTTTCTGATTAGTAGTTTATTTTTTTGGGTCAAAATTTTATTTTATCAAATTAAACGAGAAATATTTGCTATTTTGTTAATAATTTTGCATAAAAATGTCCATTAAGTCGCGTATTTTATATTTTGATAAAGTTTTATAAAAACAGCAACGTTAGTGGAGCCCTAGAGCCGCCTTTGAAAATTGTATCTTTTTTCCAATGTTTTGCGACTTAATTTTTACACTAAATTTCACTTATTTTTTATAAAACTTTATCAAAATATAAAATACGCGACTTTATGGACATTTTTATGCAAAAATATTAACAAAATAGCAAATATTTCTTGTTTAATTCGATAAAATAAAATTTTGACACAAAAAAATAAACTACCAATCAGAAAAAATTTGGTGAAAATAAAAAACTAAGCAGGCAGTGCTGCCAGATGTGTTGATTAACTCAAAATTGATCAGAGATGCCAGATATATTAAGTAACACAATTGAAAAATTAAAAAAAAATAACGACCGATTTGAAAAATATAACGACTGATTTAAAAAGCTGCGCAGTGCTGCCAGATGACAGCAGTAACAAATAAAAACAAAGTGATACCAGATGTAAAAATAACACAATTGAAAAAAATTTGGAAAAAAGCGTTCAATTTAAAAAAATAACGGCCGTTTTGAAAAAAACAACAACAGATTTAATAAACTAATCAGTATTGTCAGGGACGCTGTTACTAACAACAATGTTAAGCTAAACGATGGGCAATTGTTGTTTTTCAGCAATATTGTTAACATTATTTAAAATTTGTATATAATATGGTCGTAATTTAACTTCGAAAAGTGGACTATAATCGCCGATCGTGCTACAGAATTTCTAGCCAGATGTAAAATGTAACAAAACGAAAATTGCTACAGAATGCCAGATGTAAAAAATAATTTAATTAAGACAATTAAAAACAAACGACCAATTGAAAAATATAACGACTGATTTAAAAACTACGCCGTGCTGCCAGATGTAATCAGTCACAACATCTACACAGTTGTTCCAGATGTAAAAAATAACATAATTGAAAAAGGATCGAATAAACGATAAATTTGCAACAATAACGCCGTTTTGAAAAAAAAAATAACTTCTGATTTATAGCACTGATCAGTATTGCCAGATGTTAAAAGTAACAAAACGAAAATAGCTACATAATAGCAAATGTGAAAAATAATTTTATGGAAAAAATTAAAAAAAAAAATATAACGATTGATTTGTAAAAACTACACGGTATTGCCAGAAGAAGTAACTCAAAACAAAGCTGTACTTGCCAAGCTATATTAAAAACTACAATGCCAATTATATAGTAAGCAGTGGCACTGTCATTGCAAACATTTGGTCACTTTTACGCAGTGATTCCAACTTGGTACTTTTGACACATTTTATAATACTTTACAATGACTTAAAACGCGAAAATTTTGCTCTATGTATAAAATCGTAAAAAAGCATTTTTGTAAAGACAGAATAAAAGTTAAAATTAATAATGAAAATGAAAATTATTCAAGTTCTAAGCCATACTCTATAGTTCTTTATTAGGATATTGTCCTAACAAATAATCTATAGTGTTTTTTGTTTTCAAATTTATTATTTGACCCTTTCAGGAATGTGTTGATAGATCTATTTCGGGAATTGTCTAGGTTCCCATCATCAGAACACGTTTTGAAAGCGGTAACAATCCCATGCCCAACATCCAAACATTCATATAAACTAATTTACTCACTACATGAGAACTAATTAATATACATATGAGCTTGAAGTTAAAGATTATAACCATTGATCAAAAAATAAATTGAAAACTTGTTTGCTATGTGTAAGGTCCACCTCTGGTGGATATTCAATAGATTATTTGTTAGGACAATATCCTAATAAAGAAATATAGAGTATGGCCTCGAACTTGAATAATTTTCATTGACAATTAAAGGTCAAAAAAAACATAATTTTTATTTTTAATAAAAATGATATCAAACTTGTTAAAATTAATATGACATTCACGCCTGAATGAAAAACATTTGTTTTGACAAAACACGAGTATAAGAATAAAGACCGTTTGTAATAGAATAAAGAGCTTTAATACGTGGTTCGGCAAAAAAACGTGTTATCTCTTAGGTGTGACATGACTTAAAAGCAAAAATAAAATGTTCTCACAGATATTGTATAAACTCTAAATTTTGCCAGTAGCCGGGCGAATTTTCGCATTTCATAAAAAACTAATGGGATTTTGTGTCTACCTCACACTTTGCAAATATTATTGCAAAGTTTTGCAAAACGTGTGTTTCGCAAAACATCTGGCATATCTGATAAATTTTTTGTTAATTAACAAATCTGGCAGCACTGCCTGCTTAGTTTTTTATTTTCGCCAAATTTTTTCTGATTAGTAGTTTATTTTTTTGGGTCAAAATTTTATTTTATCAAATTAAACGAGAAATATTTGTTAAAAATTTGCATAAAAATGTCCATTAAGTCGCGTATTTTATATTTTGATAAAGTTTTATAAAAACAGCAATGTTAGTGGAGCCCTAGCCGCCTTTGAAAATTGCATCTTTTTTTCCAATGTAGTAGTAGTAGTAATTTCTTTATTTACAATTAATTAAGTTTACAAATTCATTTATAATTTCTATATTAAATATTTATTGCAAATAACAAAAACAAAGTAAGTAATGTTCGACAATGTATGTTTTTAACGTCTGTCGAAATTTTCCGGTGATTTTAAAGTTAATTTATCAAGGAAGTTAATTATATTCTTGTATCAAAAATTTTCTATAATATAAGGCTGTGTTAAGGTATTGTACCAATTTTTCCCAATCTGTTTCTGTAGCACCGTTCAGTATTTCTATCATTTCTTCATCAAGTAAGTTGGATTTTCCGAAGCTAGCGATTCTAAACTCCTTAAGAACAGGACAAGCACATAAAAAGTGTTGGAATGTTTCAATTGTACCCATACTGCAAAGTTTACATAGTTTTTCATCATTTGTCGCACCGAAGGTGTTGTAATTAAGTTTAATCAACCCACATCTTGCCTTAAATATCCAGGTTATATTAGACTGATTCATATTGTCGATAAAATAATTTAGACCACGGGTATGATCTAAACTTTTGTATATCCTTGAGCTGGCTGCTTTATTTTGTAAGAACTGATTATGTTGATGTTGTTGTATTATGTGTAAAAGTTGATTATTTTGAGCAATCCATTGGTGTTTATTGGACTGTGTACTGGACCATAGTGTATTAAGTTTTTCTGCAAGCATTTTCAATTCTTTGAAACAAAACAAGTTTTTTTGAATAAGTATTTGCGTTATTTGAAACGGTAGTCTATTATCCTGGTATTGAAAAATAACTCGAGTCAAGTACTGCATATGTAGTTCTAAGGTGTATAAATGATTGTTTACTGCGGAAGTCTCCAGCATGAGAGCATAATTTGGAGTAAAATCTGGCAGCTTCAAAACATTTTTTATAAAATATCTTTGAAGTATATCTATTTCTTCAAAGTGGCCGTAACCCCATACTTGGGCTGCATATGCTTGTATAGACCTGCATACCGCTAAGAAAAGGTTCCACTTTTGTCTTAATTGTATTTCTCTGTTTGAAATAAAACTCTTCCAAGTGTAGTTTATAGCTTTTTTTGCCTGGATATTTCTGCTTTCCACGTGTTTGGTAAATTTCATTTTGGGTGTCAGAATAACTCCAAGATACGTATACTCATTGGTTATTTTGATATTGTTTCCATTTAGCTGCCATTTTTCTTGTGCTTTCAGTCTGCCACCATTTCTAAATATAACGATTTCCGACTTATTTAAGTTGATTTCAAGATTCCATAAAGCGCAATAGTTTTCCAAATTTTGTATCATTTTTTGGTGTATCTATTTCATCAGCAAGAATGACGATATCATCCGCATACATAAGGAGTCGGATATTCATATTGCCTATTTGTAAACCTCCTTTTAGGCTCTCCTGTAAGTCATTTATGTAAAGTGAAAATAAAAGAGGCGATAACAAGCATCCTTGCTTCACACCTGAATTGGTTTGGAAGTACTCCGATAATTCTTCGCCATTCCATACCGCTGATTTTGTGTCTGCGTATATATCTTCCAGTATTTTAACAAATTTATATGAAATACCTATTGAGTATAATTTGTATATTAAAGACTTTCTTGCCACTTTATCAAATGCTGCCTTAAAATCTACAAAGAATGCATATACCTTTTTCTTTTCCGATAATTTTATATTAACAATACCAGCAAGGTTGTAAATATTGTCTGTTGTCGAATAGTTTTTTCGAAATCCAGCTTGAAATTCCGTTAGTATATAGTTTTCTTCAACCCATTCATATAGCCAGTTATTTAGCATTCCCATCATAACTTTAGCAGTGGTATTCATGAAGGATATACCTCTGTAGTTTTCCGGCATATTCGGGTCACCTTTTTTAAATATTGGGAAAACAACTGATTTACAAAAAACCTCATCTATTTTTTCCTTATTATACATTTTGTTATAAGCATTTAACAAATGTTTTTGGAAGACATCAGTTGAATTTATAATAAACTCATATGTAATTCCATCCTCTCCAGGTGCTTTGTTTGTTTTCGCATTTTTTAAAACCAGTTTTAACTCATCCAGGGTAAAATTAGCGTCGAGTTTATCATCTTTAATGAGTATTGGTGCGTAAACGAACTCCTGAGATGTGTGTGGTGGGTTAAGCAGTTTATTAAAATAATTTTGAAAGTCTGAAGCAGATATCTGAGTACCAACTGTATGATTTTGACCACGTACTTCCCTCGCGAGCTTCCACCATTGTCTGCTGTCATTGATTTGGTTTATTTTGCATGATAACTGTAGATAATATTCATATTTACTTTGCTTACATATTGTTTTATAAATATTCTGTTTTTTCAAGTATATTTTTTTATCTTTTATATTTTTAGACGATCTGTACTTGTTTAAGCATTCCATAACGTTCAATCTGGCATTATTACATTTATAATTGTACCACTTATTTTTTGGTTCAAATTTTCGGTATTTTGGGACCACTGTTGACGTCTCGATCAAGCTCACCAATTCTTTTATGCTAAAATCATAATTGTTGGGGTGTTGTAACAGTTTAGAATTCATGTTTGTTTGATATTTTAACTTTTCACTATTATACCATCGCAATTTCGGCAATAAACTTATAGTTTTGGTGTTGTTTCTATCCCAGGACAAGTTTATTGTTAGTTTTATTGGAAAATGATCCGACCATACTTTGTTGTCCACACAAAAACTATTCACATATTGTAGATTTTCAAAATGAACTGCGCAGATATCGTTTACTGATTCACCCGCTGAACTTAGATATGTTAATGATCCCTCTTCATCACCCTCAGTTTGGTCATTCAGTACAATTAAATTTTCATCTAAGCAGAATTTCATAAACTGTCTTCCCTTATTGTTGTCTATAACATCTTTTGATTTTCTCACATCTCTTCCTGCTTTAAACATTTGCATATGCAAATCATCAACATTTTGTTGTATACTTCCTATTCTGATGTTAAGATCACCAATAATTAACGGGTTTGTTATATTTTTCTCTTCAAAAAAGTTTTTAACTGTATTGAATTCTGTATCCCAGTTACTTCCTCTCAAATACGTTGGTATTATTGTGATTTCTTTGTTCTTTATGCTTAGCTTAGCTAATTTCACATAGCCTTCATCAACAATGTCCATTTTAAAACCTGCGCTCCTCAATCTGTTATTTATTCCGTACAAACACCCACCAATTGCCCTGCCAAATCTGCTATTCCTTGTTGCTGGTACCGAGTACAATATAAATCCCTGAAAATATTTTCGTATATATTCAATTTTTTCTTCAATTAAATGAGTTTCTATTAAAAAGAAAATATCAGCTTGCCTTATATAATTAAAAAACGGTGGATAAATAAGTTTATTTAAAATGCCATTTATATTATATGATAATATTGTAATATTTTGATTCTCAATTTCAACATTACCACCTGCAATAGCACTTTTCTTTAGACGGACAATATTTAGTTTTTTGTATTCGCATTATTTAACAAAGTTTCATAATTTAAATCTAATTGTTTCACCTCATCTCCATACACACTCGCCAGTACTGTTAAGCCATCTACTTTACCACATATCAAGTTGTTTTCAGCGTTCCATATAAACCATTTATCATCTACTTTCAGTTTGTCATCTCTTACCATAATTTTTTTTATTTTTATTAAAGTCTACCAATTTTTTCTTTAGTTGCAAGAAAACCTTTTTCTTTTCCTGCTTAAATGGTATTAACTCACGTTCAATAACGATTGATAAGCCGGACAATTTGTTGGTGTTCTGAAATATTTTTGAAATATCAGCTGTCGATTCAAATTCAACGGCCACATTGATTTTATCACCCTTCTCAAAAATTTTGCGAGCAGTAAGAATGTTAACATCGATTTTTAAAATCTTTTTGCACGTTTTACGAATGGCAACTCTGGGGCTACTTTCCTTGTCTAAGCCTTTAAATATTAGTTTTTTATTTCCTGCTTGTTTTTCTAGCCATGCTATGTTCTTCATATTTGTTTCTTTTTCTCTTTTTAAAATTTCCACCTCTTTTTTAAGTAGCTCATTTTCAGTTTTTAATACAGCCATATCATTGTTGACCGATCCTATCTCGTGTTTTATTTCCTCTATATCCGATTTAGTAGCTAACGTTTTCATTTTTTCATCTAAATTATTGTTTATTGTGTCTTTTATCATACTCATTAAATCATTTATTTGCATGCTTCCTACCAAACTACCTTCTTTATCTGGCGACAGTTCAACGTTCTTCCTTTTTGACAGTTGGGTAGTGTTCTCTTGTGAGCATGACATACTTTTAGGCGCTTATTAAAATTGCTTAACAACACAGAGCTGTATTTTTATCAAAATATTTGTTATCAGTTTTTAGTGAATTGCATCGACTGATTCTCAGCTGATGTTATTTAAAATATTTTTTGTTTTGTTGTGTATACATACGTTTTTAAGCTCTCCTTCCAATAATTGAGTGCTTTTTAATAAATGTTTGGAAAAAAATGAAAAAATATGAATATTTTAACACCAAAACCAAATGAAATTCTTTAAAAAAGTTTATTGCACCAGAATCCGGACACCTTTATCCTCCTCCAGTACACAATCCTCTCACTATTGGTATGTAATTACACCCGTGTTTGCAAAAATAAATTGGAGCCACAGTTTTCACGACCTTCTTCCTTTGAATTCTCTCTTTCATTTTTCCAATGTTTTGCGACTTAATTTTTACACTAAATTTCACTTATTTTTTATAAAACTTTATCAAAATATAAAATACGGGACTTTATGGACATTTTTATGCAAAAATATAAGCAAAATAGCAAATATTTCTTGTTTAATTCGATAAAATAAAATTTTGACACAAAAAAATAAACTACCAATCAGAAAAAATTTGGTGAAAATAAAAAACTAAGCATGCAGTGCTGCCAGATGTGTTGATTAACTCAAAATTGATCAGAGATGCCAGATGTATTAAGTAACACAATTGAAAAATTAAAAAAAAATAACGACCGATTTGAAAAATATAACGACTGATTTAAAAAGCTGCGCAGTGCTGCCAGATGACAGCAGTAACGAATAAAAAAACAAAGTGATACCAGATGTAAAAATAACACAATTGAAAAGAATTTGGAAAAAAGCGTTCAATTTAAAAAAAATAACGGCCGTTTTGAAAAAAACAACAACAGATTTAAAAAACTAATCAGTATTGTCAGGGACGCTGTTACTAACAACAATGTTAAGCTAAACGATGGGCAATTGTTGTTTTTCAGCAATATTGTTAACATTATTTAAAATTTGTATATAATATGGTCGTAATTTAACTTCGAAAAGTGGACTATAATCGTCGATCGTGCTACAGAATTTCTAGCCAGATGTAAAATGTAACAAAACGAAAACTGCTACATAATGCCAGATGTAAAAAATAATTTAACTAAGACAATTAAAAACAAACGACCAATTGAAAAATATAACGACTGATTTAAAAACTACGCCGTGCTGCCAGATGTAATCAGTCACAAACATCTACACAGTTGTTCCAGATGTAAAAAATAACATAATTGAAAAAGGATCGAAAAAACGATAAATTTGCAAAAATAACGCCGTTTGAAAAAAAAAAAAAAATAACTTCTGATTTATAGAACTGATCAGTATTGCCAGATGTTAAAAGTAACAAAACGAAAATAGCTCCATAATAGCAAATGTGAAAAATAATTTTATGGAAAAAATTAAAAAAAAAATATAACGATTGATTTGTAAAAACTACACAGTATTGCCAGAAGAAGTAACTCAAAACAAAGCTGCACTTGCAAACTATATTAAAAACTACAATGCCAATTACATAGTAAGAAGTGGCACTGTCATTGCAAACATTTGGTCACTTTTACCCAGTGATTCCAACTTGGTACTTTTGACACATTTTATAATACTTTACAATGACCTAAAACGCGAAAATTTTGCTCTATGTATAAAATCGTAAAAAAGCATTTTTGTAAAGACCGAATAAAAGTTAAAATTATTAATGAAAATGAAAATTATTCAAGTTCTAGGCCATACTCTATAGTTCTTTATTAGGATATTGTCCTAACAAATAATCTATAGAGTTTTTTGTTTTCAAATTTATTATTTGACCCTTTCAGGAATGTGTTGATAGATCTATTTCGGGAATTTTCTAGGTTCCCATCATCAGAACACGTTTTGAAAGCGGTAACAATCCCATGCCAAACATCCAAACATTCATATAAACTAATTTACTCACTACATGAGAACTAATTAATATACATATGAGCTTGAAGTTAAAGATTATAACCATTGATCAAAAAATAAATTGAAAACTTGTTTGCTATGTGTAAGGTCCACCTCTGGTGGATATTCAATAGATTATTTGTTAGGACAATATCCTAATAAAGAAATATAGAGTATGGCCTCGAACTTGAATAATTTTCATTTTCATTGCACAATTAAAGGTCAAAAAAAAAAACATAATTTTTATTTTTAATAAAAATTATATCAAACTTGTTAAAATTAATATGACATTCACGCCTGAATGAAAAACATTTGTTTTGACAAAACACGAGTATAAGAATAAAGACCGTTTGTAATAGATTAAAGAGCTTTAATACGTGGTTCGGCAAAAAAACGTGTTATCTCTTAGGTGTGACATGACTTAAAAGCAAAAAAAAAATGTTCTCACACATATTGTATAAACTCTAAATTTTGCCAGTAGCCGGGCGAATTTTCGCATTTCATAAAAAACTAATGGGATTTTGTGTCTACACACAAAAAAAAACTGCAGTGTATATTGCCTTTGCTGGCATAGGCACCCCATTTTTGTATGAAATAAAAAAAAAAAGGTTTTATTGCCTATGCCAATAGACAACTTTTTTACCTATTGGGATGGTTATTTTTACTACCAAAAATAGGCAACTCTTCGAAAATAATTTTAGTTTTTTTTTCAATTCGAAAATGACATTTTAAAAATATTTATTGGTAAAAAGGTATGTATCAGATAAAAATAAAATTTTCTGAAAAAATTTATAAATTATTTTGTTTATTTAATAAATTATATCTTTTTATTTCAGTTACAAAACAACATAATACTGAGAATCCGATAAAAAAAATAAACAAACAAGGTATGGATTGTTTTGTTTGTAAAAAAAACTTTACATCTCCAAATGTGCTCTGTGGTCATTTGAAATGTGTCCATGGATTTACACAGCACTCAACTTTTAAATGTACATATAACAATTGTAAACATGTCTTTACCAATTCATCTTCATTCAAAAGACACATAATTAAACATTTTAACAGAACAGATCAAACTCATCAAGTTGTTGAAAAAACACAAAATATCCAAACTGAAAACCAACACATCACAAAGTACAACCTTATTTTTCCAGAGACTTCTGAAGACAATATAACACAGCCACAAGCCACATTTTCTTTAAATACAGATCCACCAAAACCACACAAAAGTCACGTTAACGTACAAGATTTTAAAAAAATATTGGCAAATAACGTTTGCGATTTCGTACTTACTCTACATAATCATAACCATTTTTGTAGAAAAGATGTGTTGTTTATCTTGGAGCAAATTAAAAATTTAGTTTTAGAGCCCTTTTATTCAATATTAAACACTACTGAAAACTCTGAACTTGGTCCAATTTTAAAACTATTAAAAAACCCATTTGTAGATTATAACACTGAATACAAATATAAAAAAATTTAAGAAACTTGATTTATATTCGCCACCCGAAAAGTTTAATTTAAATTGCCCTTTAGAAGAAAGTTTACGCACAGGAATAGTAATGCCAATCGAATTTCAATTAAGGAAAACTTTCGAGGATGAGGAACTACTATTAAAAACATTGAATGAAACCAATAATTTGATAGAATGTTCTGATATCAATAACTTTATTTCTTCTAAATTATGGAAAAAAAGAAGGATTTTTATAAAAACGATTTTATAATACCATATTTTTTATACGTAGATGACTTTGAAGTCAATAATCAAATAGGGCCGCATAATAGAATTCACGCAGTCACAGCATTTTATTACTCATTTCCATTTATTGAAAATTCAAAATTAAAAAATGTTTATTTAGCAGCATTGATTGGAAGTAAAGATATGAAGAAGTATGGAAATGATAACTCTTTATATAAATTAATCGATATAATTAAAAAATTAGAAGAAGAAGGAATAGAAATGAACATTAAAGGAGAAACTGTAAAAATTCGATTTATCTTAGGCTTAGTGTTAGGTGATAACTTAGGTCTAAATCAAATACTAGAGTTTGCTAAATCGTTTTCAAGTACATTTTTTTGTAGGTTCTGTGTTGATCCAAAACAATTGACATTTGTCGGTAGAAAATCCACAAACTTTAAGAAACATTAATAATAATGACGTAAATGTTTCAAAATGCAGCATTTTCAACTCAATACCTTCATTTCACGTAACGGACAATTTCAGTGTAGATATTATGCACGACGTCTTTGAAGGTATTGCCCATTACAATTTAGGCCATATTTTAGATTATTGTATACGTAATCAATTTTTTTCTTTGAAAGATTTTAATAAATTAATAACAAATTTTGACTATGGAGAAATTGAAAATAAACATGAACTAAAAAAGGATATTAATGAAAAAAACATTGCTAATAAACACTTTAATGCAACTGCTCGGGAAATGTGGTGTCTAATTAATTTTATCACATTAATAATTGGACATTTAGTCCCAGTTAATGATCCTGTTTGGGAATTTCTATGCATTTTTATAAAGCTTTTGGATTTTCTGTTACTGCCATCATTTACACATCATCAAATACATGAACTTAGGGAACTAATTGATCAACACAACAGCCAATATGTTATACTTTTTAATGACACGTTAAAACCCAAACACCATCATTTAATTCATTATCCTCGAATTATTGAGTTTTCCGGACCACCTCGTTATTACTGGTGCTTTCGCTTTGAATCCAAGCATCACGAGTTAAAAACATATGCAAGAGTTATATCAAGTAGACGTAATATTGTGTTATCCCTTGGAATAAAATTCGAACTTAAATTTGCTTATAATATACTTCATCCGGATAAGTACACGTTTGATTTCACTAAAAGTAAAGAAATCTTAGCTCGTAACCAACCATTTAACCACGTTAAAGAATTTAAATATATTTCTTTTAACGGGAGTATATACAAAGGCCAACAATTCGTATCAAAAACAGATTCAACAAATACAAAAATCTATATAATTTTAAAACTTTTCGTGCTGAATAAAACGGATTTATACATCGTTTGCAAACGAGTAGATTGCATCTGGAATAATCATTATGTTGCGTATGAGGTTTCTAAAAATATCTCTAAAAATATCAATATTTTTTCCGCAATATTATTTGATGGACCTCCTGTAAATTCTCATGAGCTTCAAAAAAATAAGTCGTTAATCAGAATAAATAAATATTTTAATTAAACTTTAATAACGTCGTATTCGGCCGTATCGATTTTATTTTAAGAAATGGAAAATATTTTTAAATATGATGGAGAAGAAAATGAGGAGGATTTTATTGTGGACGACTTGATTGAGGAAGATTTAAATGAAAACATATATATTTTGGATGATGCTGAATATGATTCTGATACGAGTACCCAAAATACAATTAAATTAATGTATAGTATAAATAAAGGCAATGATGATCCGTTAGAAGCATTATTGAAAGAGTTTGGATTATTTGAAGATCTTGGCACATTTTTTAAAGATAATTCGAATTTAAACATGTGTATATAAATAAATAATAATAGAGTAAACTAAAAATTAAATTTTAGAAAAAAATATTACTATGGCTGCTCTTAAATATATAAAACCACGACACCTTGATGAGATTTTTAATGGAGAAAAAATCAGTTCTAAAATTATTTTAGAACACAAACTGGGAATATGGCAAAACGAAAATGGAATTTACAATTTAATACCGCAAAACACAAATAAGAACGCTAATAGTAATATGACTTTAAATATTGAAGCAATTACAAATGTAAGCTGTTTAACTTATATCATTAGATTTAACATACCAAATTAACCATTTTACACCTTTTCAGAATATTTCAGTTAAAGATATATTAATGCGAACAAGTCACGGTCAAGAACTTATTAATACATATGAGTTAAAGAAAATACTTAACCCAAATGATAGAACTTTTATAGTTCACAAAATTATTCAAGTTTATTTGGAAAACAATTTAAAATTTAATGCAAAAATCTGCAAAGAAGTAGCAGAGGAAATTCTAGAAATATTTCCCAGTGAAGTTTTGGTAAATATTAAAGTTTATGCAAACATATGATGTAAAATTATAGTTGTATTTTTTCTCTAAGGACACTTATTTCTTACAACATTCAAAGAAAAAACCACCCAAAGGGAAACTGTGGGACAGATTTACAGGACGAAAGCGATTTCGTAGAAAGTTAAGTTCAAATAAAAGAAAACTACCCCAAAACAAAAATACTATTATACCACAAAAACGACAAAAAAATGATGAAATGGAAGAAGTTTGTGCTGAACTGAAGCACATAAAGGACACAAATCAAATTCTCCCAAATTGGGAAGAAACCATAGAATACAGAAACAATTATATTCAGGATTCTACAGTAACAGAAGTCTTAAATGATTGGCCTTTATACCTATGTCAAATGAATGCTATAAAACTTGTAAGTATTTCATTTATTTTATATATAATTTACACTTCAACTATATTTCAACTATAGTACTTTTTGAAAAACCATTTGTAAAATTGCATAGAAATTTTGAATCTAGAATCTTGATTTTTAGGGTTTTTATGTGATTTCTTTCTAATCCTTTTTAAATTTTTCGTAATTTAAAACAAAACTTGAACAGAACCCTAAAAAATACAAATTCTAGATAAAAAATTTAATGTTTAAAACCTTTATGATTTTTATATTAAAGTTTGTTGTCTAAGTCTTTCGTTTTATTAGACATATTGACAAAACCATAACACAAGGCAAAAAAATCAGAAAAATGTCAGAGCCTTTTAAAGCCACTATTTAATTTTGATATATTGTTGTCCCGGTAGTACAAATATGGTCTAACTTTTAAATTCTATGGAGAGTTTTTTTTTTAATTTTTTTAGTAAAATTATAATTTTTTTTAGACGTTTCTCCACATAATTAATAATAACTCAAAAAGGGTTAGTCCAATATTATTGAAATAAAATTAAAAAAATTGAAATTTACATAGCGTTTAATCCGTTAATCTATTGCGTTTCAATCGACTCAGGAGTTTCGGAGTTATAATAAAAAATTGAAACAAAATATACATTTTTTACATGAAATAGCAAATTTTTTTGTATTAAAAAAATTATGAAAAATCGAAATCGGCGAAAATTGATTTATTGTAAAGCCACATGTAATAGATACAAAATGAGATATCGGTCATAAAAATCGATTGATTCTTTTCGAATTTATTCACAATTAAATGAATTCACTCAATTTCACAAAATTTTAGTTTTTTGTTTGATATATATAAAATTGTTTTAATTACGATTATCTCGCCCTAGAGATTAGAATGAAAAAATTGGAAAGCAGATTCAGAATCGGAACAACCCTCTTGATTGCAGTTTAATTGATTACTTTTCGTATTTTTCCAGGTGGACATGGACTTTCAATATGTTTTTCCAACAAAGAAGCTTTTATACAATAAGTGGGAAAAATTGGCTAAATGTTGTGAAATTTTGTTCAAAGCTAGAATAAAGGACAATAAAAACCTTCATACTTTAACAAAATTCATTGAAAATCGAAAAACTTTAAACAATGGTAAAAACTGTAAAACGAAATAAAATTTATATAAATTTTTATTTAAACTTCTCTTTTTAGATAATTGCAACATTTATGTAATGAAGTTGCTGTCCGCTATTTTACTTCCAAATTCAAAGGTTATAAATGCTCAATTTATTAAATATACAATTACTAACTCTCAAGATGCTTTTTGTGCGGAGATACCAGAGATAAGTGATGAAAAGAATTATTTAAATTCACCTAAATCAGAACCTTTTTTAATGGCATGTAGGGACGAGTTTGATTTTAAACAGTTTTATGTTGTTTTTATTAAAACCAAATTTGAATTTGCATTTTTCTTAGAAGCAATTGAGTATTGTTTTAAACTATATAAATTGTTTAACATTTCTTTTATGACTGAATGTGATTTGATTTGGGCATTTGTCAGCCAATATCTGTTTGATCTAGAAACAGAAATTAAATCTCCTGTCTTAAACACTTTTATTAAAGATATTAATGTACAATTTAACAAGTAGGATTAGTATTTAAAACAACCGTCTTTTATAATTCCTTTATTTTTTTATTTGTTACACTTCAGTGTGTTTGTTTCCTTAAAATTCTTACTATTTTAATAAGAAATGGAAATTTTTCTCTCCTTAAAATTTAACAGCTTTCGTTAAAATAGTAAATTGTACATAGTAAGTAAACGAGCACACTTATTATAACATTCATAATGATTTGAATCTTAATAAATAGCTTAATTAATTTATAGTTCAATTGAAACTCTTAATTTTAAATTCTAAATAACGAAATCTTAAAACTTGTTCTGAATTTATTTAGCCATTTCACATCCATTAATGTATATTAAATCTCAATTCAAAATATTGTTTTATATCAGTCGTCTTAATTTTGTTATTGTATTTGTTTATTAAATATTGTTATTAATTTTTAATATAGTTTTATAACCCTTACTTTAATTTGTGTTTATTACCATTTAAATTATGTTAGTTTCTATAGTGTTTAATTGTAAATAATACAAAACAATACTTTAATAACCACGAACATCAGTTTTGTATTTCTCAGTTTTTATTATTTGCAAATTAGACATAAAAACCATTTGATTGTATCTAACGCACGAAAATATGTATATATGAATTTGCATAAAAAGTACTTAAGATATGAAGGAACACTAAATTGTATATATTATTTAAAACATAGCTTTAATTAATTTTATTCAAAACTAAATATTTTAAATAATAAAAATAATAAAACATAATATAACTGTTTTTTTAATTAAATTTAATAAGCAAATTCCACTAGTAAAGTGCCTTAAAATATTTGTAATTTAGCTTAAACAAAAAGGTAATTTTACCTATATTAAATAATATATAAAAAGGCATTTTAGCTTTACAAAAGGGTAAAACACCTTTTTAAAAGGGTATTTAAAAAAAAAAAATCCAACTTTTTTCGAACATTGAAAATACCTATTTTTTTTGGTACTATTGCCTTACAATATAGGAAGTTCTATGTTGCCTATAAAAATAGGCAAAATCACCCTACAATTTAAGGCAATATTACCTACATTTTTTTTTGTGTGTACCTCACACTTTGCAAATATTATTGCCTGTATTATTGTCATTTTGACCTACACAGTGCAATAAGATGTACAAACCTTTTCCACAAAATATGGCAATACTCTTTTATTCGGTTGTGGAGTTATATAAAAATTGGACAATATGGCCAACACACTAAAACATATTTTCACATTTCTTGGTTGCGCAATAAGAATCAAAACCTTTATAATTTTTTTTTTAATATATTGCACAACCTTCCAATATAACATACACACTGGTAATATTTTGCCCAATAGCAAAAATATTGCGTAGTGTATGGGTACCATTACATGGCATTCACATAATGCTATAAACACATAGACCACAGCAGACTGCAGAGCTACACGACTGCAAATGCCGTTGACTGCAATCGTCGCCGTGTGGTCAGCTACTTATTATTTTGGAAACGACAGCAGCATAGTAAACAGCTGATCACGATTCAATTTAAAAATATCAACAGCTGTTTTTTATACAAATCAGGGATGTTAAAGTTGGTACAATTGTACTTTTTTTGGTACATTTTGACCTTCTAAAGAACCGTGGTACTACCGCGACTCATTTGGTACAATTTAAAAATTTTTAATTTTTCCCCTTTTTGAATTTTTAGTATAGCAAACAAATTGTTATTGTGTCCTTTTTCATTGCATTTATTCGTTTTATGTAATGAGCTCTTAAAATATATGCTACTATATCCGCCAGATTTTACGATTTATCATCATTTTAAGGATTTTGAAGAATAAAGTTGGCAATTTTTTTTTTTTAATATCGATTAAAAATTTACGATTTTTTACAAAATTTATCTGGCAGCTCTTACATATATTGACACTTGTTGCAGCCAACTTCACTTTTATTTTGAATTTATTAAAATTCTGAAGAAGTGAAAATTGATATATAGATATGGCATCACTTATAACATATGGGAAAACAGTGGACATTAGAGTGAGGTGAGTTTCTAAAAATAGAACTGTTGTGTTGTTGGAGTTGTACTTCTGAGATTATGTATGCAAGAACAAAAACACCGTGTATTGAATAAAACTAGTTTTAATCACAACAAAACTCGACCTAACTATAGCTCAGAGGGCTAAAGCGCTCTGTCTAACGTGTAGTTCGAGTGCATGTGGCATTAGAAATCAGTTTATCTATACCACGGTCAGTGATTGCACAGAAAAATTTCATATAGACGCAATCGAACAAATAAAAACATAACAAATATTACATTATTCAAAAATTCAAAAAAACAGGGTCACTGACGAACGTTCAATACCAGAAACTGCGCAGTCTGATTCAGAAAAAATTGAATATTTGCAATGTAGTTATGATTTTTAGAAAATACACTCATTCTTCTATACCACGCCTTTCACAATTAAATTAAATAAAATTGCATATTAATTATAGTATTAACTGCAATTGTCTGAAAAAGACGTTAAAATTCAAACTCAAACGAAAATTAAATTATTGTTAAAGAAATGAAAGAAAATTCCAAACAATCTTATACATGTTTAATTTAGAACGAGCTCTCAACCTCCGTATATTTACAAAAATAAAGCAAATCAAACATATTAGCTAGGTTAATACTAGTATTTCGATCTGGTTAAAGATCTCATCAGAACCCAATGTTTTAGAAAAGTTATAGCCTCCATAATAGGCAGAACTTTAACAAAAAACCGATTAATCATTAATTTTGCTCCATTCTTGTCTTCTTAGTAAAAATATTACTTGAGCCAGAGTAAAAACTAAAATTTTTTTAACTGAAGTCGTTAAAAAATTAAAACGTTTGTAGTTTTTGGTCGGTAGTAGCTAATTTTCAAAATGAACTGAATGTCAATATGTTTCCAGACATTTCTAGTCGTTGCTGGAATTTTATCCATTCCACACTGGTCTGCAAATGTGGAAAGTTTTTTTCTTTTCAAAATATAATAAAAACTAAGGAAAGAAACAGACTACATTAGCCAACATTATCAAGTCTCATACAGACTAAGGATTGGTTAAGAGCGACAAATTTATGCTGCTATGATGTAGAAATTCCAAATAGTTTATTAACTAAACAAATAATTCCATGATTTGGTCTCATATATTCATAAGACTTTTTTATGCCTTATTTTATTCATACATATAATGTATGTTATTGGAAGGTTTTGTTTTTTTCTGTACAAGAGAATTTTTATGTATTTTTTTTTTGTTGTTTTAATAAATTTAAAAAAAATGGTACCGTCAACGTCCAAAAAGTACAATTTTTTTGGATGTTGGTACAAAATTGAAAACTCCATTTAACATCCCTGATACAAATGCATTTTTGTTTCAGTAGTGCCAATTACATCTTTTTTTTCTTTATTAAAATAGAACAACATGCTTGGTTGTAGACACGTATATAAAGTTCACTTAAAAATACAATTACTTATTTATAATACATTATTATAACGTGAAAATAAATTTATATAACCCCTCTTGAATATTAATGCAATTATACCATTTGATGTTGCGACGTTTTTTGTGTTTAACAAAATAAAATATTTTTAAGCACTAATTTGTTACATATTTTGTTTTATTGTCAACACTATTTTTGTTTTGCAGCCAACAAAAATAGAAATTATCCTAAGTTGACTACAGCGGCAAAAGTAGTCGGGTAGCCGTGTAGTTGTGTTGGTGCCAAAATAATCGTTTTCATATAAACGTGTGTATTTTATTTTTGACAGGCTGTAGTCGTGTAGCTGCAGTCGTCTATGTGTTTATAGCATGATTTAAAAAGCTGCGCAGTGCTGCCAGATGACAGCAGTAACAAATAAAAAAACAAAGTGATACCAGATGTAAAAATAACACAATTGAAAAAAATTTGGAAAAAAAAGCGTTCAATTTAAAAGCGTTCAATTTATTAAAAAATTTATTTTTAATAAAAATTATAACAAACTTGTGAAAAAAGGCAAAGTACCGCCTAGTTTACTTCCCCTGTTTTGTTTACAAACTTAACAAAACATAAAAAGGAGGAAAAAAACAAAAACGTGTATTGAATATTTACCAAAGGTAGACATACACACAAACAAGTTTTCAATTTATTTTTTGATCAATGGTTATAATCTTTAACTTCAAAATCATATGTATATTAGTTCTCATGTAGTGAGTAAACTAGTTCATATGAATGCTTGATGTTTGACATGGGATTGTTACCGCTTTCAAAACGTGTTCTGATGATGGGAACCTAGAAAATTCCCGAAATAGATCTATCAACACATTCCTGAAAGGGTCAAATAATAAATTTGAAAACAAAAACTCTATAGATTATTTGTTAGGACAATATCCTAATGAAGAAATATAGAGTATATGGCCTCGAACTTGAATAATTTTCATTTTCAAAATAACGTCCGTTTTGAAAAAAACAACAACAGATTTAAAAAACTAATCAGTATTGTCAGGGACGCTGTTACTAACAACAATGTTAAGCTAAACGATGGGCAATTGTTGTTTTTCAGCAATATTGTTAACATTATTTAAAATTTGTATATAATATGGTCGTAATTTAACTTCGAAAAGTGGACTATAATCGTCGATCGTGCTACAGAATTTCCAGCCAGTTGTAAAATGTAACAAAACGAAAACTGCTACATAATGCCAGATGTAAAAAATAATTTAATTAAGACAATTAAAAACAAACGACCAATTGAAAAATATAACGACTGATTTAAAAACTACGCCGTGCTGCCAGATGTAATCAGTCACAAACATCTACACAGTTGTTCCAGATGTAAAAAATAACATAATTGAAAAAGGATCGAAAAAACGATAAATTTGCAAAAATAACGCCGTTTTGAAAAAAAAAAAAATAACTTCTGATTTATAGAACTGATCAGTATTGCCAGATGTTAAAAGTAACAAAACGAAAATAGCTCCATAATAGCAAATGTGAAAAATAATTTTATGGAAAAAATTAAAAAAAAATATATAACGATTGATTTGTAAAAACTACACAGTATTGCCAGAAGAAGTAACTCAAAACAAAGCTGTACTTGCCAAGCCATATTAAAAACTACAATGCCAATTACATAGTAAGCAGTGGCACTGTCATTGCAAACATTTGGTCACTTTTACGCAGTGATTCCAACTTGGTACTTTTGACACATTTTATAATACTTTACAATGACCTAAAACGCGAAAATTTTGCTCTATGTATAAAATCGTAAAAAAGCATTTTTGTAAAGACCGAATAAAAGTTAAAATTATTAATGAAAATGAAAATTATTCAAGTTCTAGGCCATACTCTATAGTTCTTTATTAGGATATTGTCCTAACAAATAATCTATAGAGTTTTTGTTTTCAAATTTATTATTTGACCCTTTCAGGAATGTGTTAATAGATCTATTTCGGGAATTTTCTAGGTTCCCATCATCAGAACACGTTTTGAAAGCGGTAACAATCCCATGCCAAACATCCAAACATTCATATAAACTAATTTACTCACTACATGAGAACTAATTAATATACATATGAGCTTGAAGTTAAAGATTATAACCATTGATCAAAAAATAAATTGAAAACTTGTTTGCTGTGTGTATGGTCCTGTAGTGTATCCACTCATTCTACCATTACCTTAACACTATTGTAAAGTACGATCGAGTGCAACGCATCATATTGCACATATCAAACATATGTGTCATGCACAATACACTCAATCGTACTGATAACTCAAGTATAATAATTTTAAGTTATTTGAGTAACTTTAGAAAGTGACTGAGAATCTAGGTTAAGATTTATTCACATGTTAGCTATATAAGCAGGGTAAAATTTAAATAAAGAAACAGTTCTTAACAGACGAACAAAAACGCCTTACTTATTTACAAGGCGGTGCAACACTCGCCTTATAAAAGTGCAAACTATTATATGGCGATCCTACCTCGCCTCATAATTTATTACATGGCGATCCTGCCGAATATTCTTGGAGTGCTAAAGAAAAATTAAGCACCCAAGATCGGTATATAGGACAAGAAGGAAGTGCTACTAATAAAAATAGCACCCTACTTAGAAAAAATAATATAGTCCTGACAGATCAGCCACAACGATCTGCAAGAAGGAAGTGCCCTGTCTGGCCAAAAGACATTAAGAGCTGAGAAACAACAGCATAAAACAAATTATCCAATGAAAGCCGCCAAAAGACAGGAAGAAACATAAAGCAGCAGCTGGATATTCAAAGAAAGCCGCAAAAAGATAAATATAAAAACACACACAGTGCGCTCCTTGATGAGCACCTGACCGAACGGAGGCGACTTCGCCCATGTTCCCAGATAAAATAATAAAATTTTTTTGAAATTTACCCTATAATGGGAAAAGAAAATAATAACATTGGTCCTAAACCAATAACGATTGAAGATTATATATTATTATATAACACCATTTTAACGCTTTAAAAAAAAAAAAAAATTTATATGTAAATATAAATTTTCCTTTGCATAAACAAAAAATTTTGAAAAAAATGTAAAATTTTTAAACTACAAATTATCTGAAAAAAAAAATGTGTTTAGAAAAATTTATGATTAAAGCAAAACAAAAAAAAAAAGAACACCAATAGGGAAACTTATAATTGTAAAAATATAATTGTTATTTCAAAGTATATGACCATTATGCTAATACTAATAGTAGTAGCTTATATCATAAAAGTTATATTTGAAATGTTAAAAAGAAATTAACAATTTTATAAAAATATATATTTTAAATGATTTCTAGAAAAATAATATACTTATAACTGATTACTTTGATCGTATACTTAGTATATAAATTTTAAAACATATATATTTAAACAAACCAAAAATTTTAATAACAGACGTATAAATGGAAGAACATCTAACAGAATTAAAAGACATACTAGCAAATTTAAAGAAAAGTCCAGGAAGGACATACTCAGAAAAAACTGTACAAGTAAAGTTAGAAACTATAGACAATATAAGAATAGAATTTTTGACAGCACAAAGTGAAGAAAAAGACGAAAAAGAAATAGTAGCATTACAATCAGAATTTAATACCATTTATAGAAAAATCAAAGAATATTTAATACCAAATACTAAAAGTTTAGACACCAAAATGGCAGCATTTAGTTTAGAATTAACTTCTAAGGCACTCCCAATTTTTGCTGGAAATTATGAAGAACTAGAAAGTTTCCTAATAACAGCAGAACTCATTGAAAAGACTCTGACTGACGCAGCAAAAACAGATTTCTTGCAATATGTCTACCACGCCAAATTGACCTCAGGTGTAAGGACAGCGATAGGTAGTTACGCAAAACCAGACAATTTCAATACCTTAAAAACACTCTTAAAACAAAGATACAAGAATACAAAAACTATCCCAGAATTACAGTCAAAGTTAAACAACATATACCAAGGAAAACAATCAGTAAGTGCATATAAGGACAGAATCATTACCATTATAGACAATTTAAATAGATTAGGAATTGAGGAATTAAACACAGACGCATCAGAACCAGAGAAAAATGTTATCATAAGACTAAATAAATACAAATACACAAAAAAAAAAAAAAAAAAAATGACAATTTAAAACCAGCCATATTTGCAGCTCGTCCTAAGACTTTGCAAGACGCAGTAGAACTTGCGCTAGAAATAGAAAAGGAACATAAGGTAAACAACAATTCAGTAATGCACATTCAAACACGACAACCTAACAGACAACATAACAATAACAGATACAATAGTTTTTCAAATGGGAACAACAGTAACTTTAACAATAACAGATCCAATAACTTTCAAAATAGAAATAGTCATATTACCAATAAAAGACCCAATAATTTTTCAAACACCAACAATTAGAACAATAATCGGCAAAGAGCCGTTAATAACAATAACTACGATAGAAGAAATCAAACCAACACAAATAGAAGATACATACGTACAATAAATGATGATTGAAACGAAGTGGGCTCGGAATACATGGATATTCAGGACAGCCAAAATTAAGAGTATATAAAGTTTGCAACAATAATACAAATTTCATAATCGCTAAATACAAAAATGAACAATTAACATTTCTTGTCGACACAGGTGCCGACATATCACTATGTCGTATTCGAACAAATCTTGAAGATGAACCAATTAATAAAGAGAACAAATGTAAATTAACAGGTATTACTACTGAAGAAATACACTCACTAGGGACAATTGGACTGGAACTTTCATTCACAGACCAGACATGCAAACACAAATTTCATCTTGTAGATGACAACTTTCCAATAGAAACAGACGGAATAATAGGAAGGGACTTTTTAAAAAATATCTCTGTAAAATAGACTATGAAACTTTCACAATATCATTATTCATAAACAATACTACCATAACTATTCCATTGCAAACAAAAGCTCTTACGTCATTACAAATAAAAATACCGCCAAGAACAGAAATAATACAAGCATTAAAACTAAACCTTAGCGAAGATAGCATAATTTTTAATAATGAAATTAAACCAGGAGTATTTTTAAGTAATTCAATAGCACCTAGTAACGGCATGACCCACATAAAAATTTTAAACACAACAAACAAAGAAATAAACTTAAAAGGCATTCAACTCCAAACTGACTCACTTAAAAACTATGACATATTAGGTTACAATAAAGACAATAACCCCAAACGTTTTGAACAAATACTGAATGAACTACAATTAAATAATAATGACGACTATGCAAAAACAGAATTAATAAACATTTTTCGTAAATATCAAAATATTTTTCACCTTGAAAATGAAAAATTAACAGTAAACAATTTTTATGACCAAACAATCAGAAATGGAGACTTGTAGTAGACTTTAGAAAACTTAACGATAAAATTGTCAATGACAAATTTCCCCTAACTAGATTAGAGGATATTCTAGACAAACTTGGTAGAGCCAAATGGTGTTCTACACTTGACATGACTAGCTCATTCCATCAAATCGAGCTTAACAAAAATTCTAGACCGCTTACAGCCTTTTCGACCTCACAAGGTCATTACCAATTCAAAAGACTCCCTTTCGGATTAAAAATTTCTTCAAACAGCTTTCAAAGAATGCTTACAATAGCACTCTCAGGACTAGAATCAGAAGCATTTATTTATGTAGACGACATAATTGTTTATGGATGTAGTTTAAATCACCACAACCAAAATTTAATAAAGGTATTAGACAGACTACAAAAATATAATTTAAAACTTAATCCAAAGAAATGTTGTTTTCTAAGACCAGAAGTAGTTTACTTAGGACACCTAATTACAAAAGATGGTGTAAAAACAGACCCATCTAAATATGAAATAATAAAAAATTATCCAATACCAACTAACGCTGACGAAGTAAGACGATTCGTTGCATTCTGCAACTATTACAGAAAATTTATACCCAATTTCGCAGATATAGCCAAAGACCTAAATACATTACTAAAGAAATCAACAAAATTCGTATGGACTGGAACAATGCCAACACGCTTTTGAAGAGCTAAAAAACAAGTTAATGAATCCTCCAATTTTACAATACCCTGATTTTGAAAAACCATTCATTTTAACAACTGACGCTTCAAACTATGCGTTAGGTGCTGTATTATCACAAGGTGATATAGGTCAAGATTTACCTATTTCATACGCAAGTAAATCTTTACAAAAACATGACGTAAATAAACCAATAATCGAAAAAGAACTTTTAGCAATCCATTGGAGTATTAATTTTTTTAGACCATACTTGTACGGACGTAAATTCATAGTAGTAACAGACCAGAGACCATTAATCTCTCTGTTCTCACACAAAAATCCATCATCAAAAATGACAAGAATCAGACTAGATCTAAGCGACTACGACTTTACAATAATATATAAAAAAGGGAAAATAAATACCAATGCGGACGCATTGTCCAGAATTGAAATAAACTCAGACATACTAAAGCTGTTATGACACTGTATAGTAGTTTTGTATAGTTTCAAGATGTATTGGGAGAAAGAAACAACATTAATGTGCGAATGAAACAACAGCATAAAACAAATTATCCAATGAAAGCCGCCAAAAGACAGGAAGAAACATAAAGCAGCAGCTGGATATTCAAAGAAAGCCGCAAAAAGATAAATATAAAAACACACACAGTGCGCTCCTTGATGAGCACCTGACCGAACGGAGGCGACTTCGCCCATGTTCCCAGATAAAATAATAAAATTTTTTTGAAATTTACCCTATAATGGGAAAAGAAAATAATAACATTGGTCCTAAACCAATAACGATTGAAGATTATATATTATTATATAACACCATTTTAACGCTTTAAAAAAAAAAAAAAATTTATATGTAAATATAAATTTTCCTTTGCATAAACAAAAAATTTTGAAAAAAATGTAAAATTTTTAAACTACAAATTATCTGAAAAAAAAAATGTGTTTAGAAAAATTTATGATTAAAGCAAAACAAAAAAAAAAAGAACACCAATAGGGAAACTTATAATTGTAAAAATATAATTGTTATTTCAAAGTATATGACCATTATGCTAATACTAATAGTAGTAGCTTATATCATAAAAGTTATATTTGAAATGTTAAAAAGAAATTAACAATTTTATAAAAATATATATTTTAAATGATTTCTAGAAAAATAATATACTTATAACTGATTACTTTGATCGTATACTTAGTATATAAATTTTAAAACATATATATTTAAACAAACCAAAAATTTTAATAACAGACGTATAAATGGAAGAACATCTAACAGAATTAAAAGACATACTAGCAAATTTAAAGAAAAGTCCAGGAAGGACATACTCAGAAAAAACTGTACAAGTAAAGTTAGAAACTATAGACAATATAAGAATAGAATTTTTGACAGCACAAAGTGAAGAAAAAGACGAAAAAGAAATAGTAGCATTACAATCAGAATTTAATACCATTTATAGAAAAATCAAAGAATATTTAATACCAAATACTAAAAGTTTAGACACCAAAATGGCAGCATTTAGTTTAGAATTAACTTCTAAGGCACTCCCAATTTTTGCTGGAAATTATGAAGAACTAGAAAGTTTCCTAATAACAGCAGAACTCATTGAAAAGACTCTGACTGACGCAGCAAAAACAGATTTCTTGCAATATGTCTACCACGCCAAATTGACCTCAGGTGTAAGGACAGCGATAGGTAGTTACGCAAAACCAGACAATTTCAATACCTTAAAAACACTCTTAAAACAAAGATACAAGAATACAAAAACTATCCCAGAATTACAGTCAAAGTTAAACAACATATACCAAGGAAAACAATCAGTAAGTGCATATAAGGACAGAATCATTACCATTATAGACAATTTAAATAGATTAGGAATTGAGGAATTAAACACAGACGCATCAGAACCAGAGAAAAATGTTATCATAAGACTAAATAAATACAAATACACAAAAAAAAAAAAAAAAAAAAATGACAATTTAAAACCAGCCATATTTGCAGCTCGTCCTAAGACTTTGCAAGACGCAGTAGAACTTGCGCTAGAAATAGAAAAGGAACATAAGGTAAACAACAATTCAGTAATGCACATTCAAACACGACAACCTAACAGACAACATAACAATAACAGATACAATAGTTTTTCAAATGGGAACAACAGTAACTTTAACAATAACAGATCCAATAACTTTCAAAATAGAAATAGTCATATTACCAATAAAAGACCCAATAATTTTTCAAACACCAACAATTAGAACAATAATCGGCAAAGAGCCGTTAATAACAATAACTACGATAGAAGAAATCAAACCAACACAAATAGAAGATACATACGTACAATAAATGATGATTGAAACGAAGTGGGCTCGGAATACATGGATATTCAGGACAGCCAAAATTAAGAGTATATAAAGTTTGCAACAATAATACAAATTTCATAATCGCTAAATACAAAAATGAACAATTAACATTTCTTGTCGACACAGGTGCCGACATATCACTATGTCGTATTCGAACAAATCTTGAAGATGAACCAATTAATAAAGAGAACAAATGTAAATTAACAGGTATTACTACTGAAGAAATACACTCACTAGGGACAATTGGACTGGAACTTTCATTCACAGACCAGACATGCAAACACAAATTTCATCTTGTAGATGACAACTTTCCAATAGAAACAGACGGAATAATAGGAAGGGACTTTTTAAAAAATATCTCTGTAAAATAGACTATGAAACTTTCACAATATCATTATTCATAAACAATACTACCATAACTATTCCATTGCAAACAAAAGCTCTTACGTCATTACAAATAAAAATACCGCCAAGAACAGAAATAATACAAGCATTAAAACTAAACCTTAGCGAAGATAGCATAATTTTTAATAATGAAATTAAACCAGGAGTATTTTTAAGTAATTCAATAGCACCTAGTAACGGCATGACCCACATAAAAATTTTAAACACAACAAACAAAGAAATAAACTTAAAAGGCATTCAACTCCAAACTGACTCACTTAAAAACTATGACATATTAGGTTACAATAAAGACAATAACCCCAAACGTTTTGAACAAATACTGAATGAACTACAATTAAATAATAATGACGACTATGCAAAAACAGAATTAATAAACATTTTTCGTAAATATCAAAATATTTTTCACCTTGAAAATGAAAAATTAACAGTAAACAATTTTTATGACCAAACAATCAGAAATGGAGACTTGTAGTAGACTTTAGAAAACTTAACGATAAAATTGTCAATGACAAATTTCCCCTAACTAGATTAGAGGATATTCTAGACAAACTTGGTAGAGCCAAATGGTGTTCTACACTTGACATGACTAGCTCATTCCATCAAATCGAGCTTAACAAAAATTCTAGACCGCTTACAGCCTTTTCGACCTCACAAGGTCATTACCAATTCAAAAGACTCCCTTTCGGATTAAAAATTTCTTCAAACAGCTTTCAAAGAATGCTTACAATAGCACTCTCAGGACTAGAATCAGAAGCATTTATTTATGTAGACGACATAATTGTTTATGGATGTAGTTTAAATCACCACAACCAAAATTTAATAAAGGTATTAGACAGACTACAAAAATATAATTTAAAACTTAATCCAAAGAAATGTTGTTTTCTAAGACCAGAAGTAGTTTACTTAGGACACCTAATTACAAAAGATGGTGTAAAAACAGACCCATCTAAATATGAAATAATAAAAAATTATCCAATACCAACTAACGCTGACGAAGTAAGACGATTCGTTGCATTCTGCAACTATTACAGAAAATTTATACCCAATTTCGCAGATATAGCCAAAGACCTAAATACATTACTAAAGAAATCAACAAAATTCGTATGGACTGGAACAATGCCAACACGCTTTTGAAGAGCTAAAAAACAAGTTAATGAATCCTCCAATTTTACAATACCCTGATTTTGAAAAACCATTCATTTTAACAACTGACGCTTCAAACTATGCGTTAGGTGCTGTATTATCACAAGGTGATATAGGTCAAGATTTACCTATTTCATACGCAAGTAAATCTTTACAAAAACATGACGTAAATAAACCAATAATCGAAAAAGAACTTTTAGCAATCCATTGGAGTATTAATTTTTTTAGACCATACTTGTACGGACGTAAATTCATAGTAGTAACAGACCAGAGACCATTAATCTCTCTGTTCTCACACAAAAATCCATCATCAAAAATGACAAGAATCAGACTAGATCTAAGCGACTACGACTTTACAATAATATATAAAAAAGGGAAAATAAATACCAATGCGGACGCATTGTCCAGAATTGAAATAAACTCAGACATACTAAAGCTGTTATGACACTGTATAGTAGTTTTGTATAGTTTCAAGATGTATTGGGAGAAAGAAACAACATTAATGTGCGAATGAAACATATATACAATTTGTAAACTTGGATCATATTTAAATTGTGCACAAAACCACAAAGTGCAATATTTTTATTCATTTTCTTTTTTTAATTGTACTATTATTTGTTTACAAAAAACTGACAACAAACTTATTTGCCTGTGAGAAATGTCAAGATAAAGTTCAAAATTTTCGTTTGCACTTTTGACAGATATCCCAATTTTTCGCTGATTTATCGATAACAAAAGTATTTGTTTTGACATTTGGCACTATGTGTTCGTACTCTTTACACTAGTTAAAAAATTGAGTAACAATATATTTGTACTGCCAATTGTCAATACAAAAACTATACAGTGTCATACGGGCTTAAAACAGATGATACCGTTAGAAAACGTCGATAAAGAAAAAAGAACGTTAGTTATAACAAGGGCAATCAACAATAAGAAACGCAATGAGGAAAACATAATAAAAAATAAAGAAAATGAGGAAAACAAGAATAAAAGACGTATAGAAAAGAACGACATGGAAAAATGCGATTCTCAGAAGTCTGATCAGCTTCAAATATGGGAATGCATATCCGTTAATGATATAAAAAATATGAAGAAACTGCAGTTTAATACAATTGAAGAAATAAATGAAAAAGATATATTTATTGAAAATAATATTGTGCACATAGGTCGTAACGATAATTCATCAAAACTAGTTTTGACTAAGAAGAAATTACGTACCCAAATCATAAATAATACAAAGCTAGCAAGATACAGTGAAAATTCAGCGAAACTAGATTCGATACTGAAGTAACTGATATCAAAAATGAATAAAGAGAATATAAAAGAATTAGCACTTGCAAGTGAAGATAAAATATTCGAATATTACAGTAAAAAGGAATTGATAGAAGCATATGCAAAGATAAAAATAAATAACAAAGATCCTCAACTAAAAATATTAATATACAATAAGCCCAAAAGAATCACAGAAGAAATTCTAAAATACAAACTAATCGACGAATTCCACAATGCCACGCATGCAGGGCACTTGGGAATAAGATAGACAATTATCAAACTAAAACAGCGCTACATCTGGAAAAACATGAACAAGATGGTAAAGCAATTTGTAAAATATTGTGACAAATGCAACAAGAACAAGCAAACTAAACACATTAAGGAACCACTTACATTGACAAACACTCCAAGTAACAGTTTTGAAATAGTATCAATTGACACAGTAGGACCTCTTCGAATTTCGAATGAATACAGATATATTTTGACCATACAATGCGAACTAACAAAATTCGTTATTGCACACCCCATGGCGACGAAAGATGCACTAACAACCGCAAAAACAATAGTTGAACAACTAATTCTAAAATTTGGTAAATGCAAAGTACTGAAATCAGACAACGGTACAGAATTTGCAAACGAACTTTTGCGTAATATATGTTCACTAGTTGAAATTAAACAGACCTTTTCGACACCTTACCACCATGAGACAATTGGGTCATTAAAAAGAAATCATAGAGTCTTAAATGAATTCTTGCTAACATCAGCAACTGATTACGAATGGGATAAATGGATTCCATATTTTACTTTTGCCTACAACACGGCACCCCATATAGACACTGGCTACACGCCAATTGAACTTGTATATGGAAGACTACCATGTTTGCCATCTGAAATATATGACACAAAAGAAACTAAAATATATAATTACGATGATTATGCCACAGAGCTAAAACGTAAATTACAATATTCTTTAAACAGAGCTAAAGAATTAACAATTAGAACAAAAGAGAAAAGAATATTAGAAAATAGATACAGCAATAAATTAAACTTAAAGATAGGAGACTTAGTTTTAGTCAAAGTAGGAAATAGGAAAAAGAATCAAAGTCTATATAAAGGACCTTACAAAATAGTTAGGAATAATGGTGTAAATACAATCATAGATTACAATGGAAAAGAAAAAGAAATACATAATAATCAATTAAAACCCTATATAGCATTAAGAACAAATGAATAATAAAAAACTTATCATTAATAAAAACAAAATTATGTAAGAAACTACAAAAAACAAAAAAATTATGTATATTATTAATAAAATTTTAGTATTAAAATTAAAACATTTCTAGAATAATAAGTAACAAATACAAAACTGACATATTTTAACAAAATTATTACTATTAATACTACAATTGTTATTATTTTAAATCCTAAAATTTTCTCTTAAGGGTGGGGGTGTAGTGTATCCACTCATTCTACCACTACCTTAACACTATTGTAAAGTACTATCGAGTGCAACGCATCATATTGCACATATCAAACATATGTGTCATGCACAATACACTCAATCGTACTGATAATAATAATTTTAAGTTATTTGAGTAACTTTAGAAAGTGACTCAGAATCTAGGTTAAGATTTATTCACATGTTAGCTATATAAGCAGGGTAAAATTTAAATAAAGAAACAGTTCTTAACAGACGAACAAAAACGCCTTACTTATTTACAAGGCGGTGCAACACTCGCCTTATAAAAGTGCAAACTATTATATGGCGATCCTACCTCGCCTCATAATTTATTACAGTCCACCTCTGGTGGATATTCAATAGATTATTTGTTAGGACAATGTCCTAATAAAGAAATAATTTTCATTTCATTCATTTTCATTGCACAATTAAAGGTCAAAAAAAAAAACATAATTTTTATTTTTAATAAAAATTATATCAAACTTGTTAAAATTAATATGACATTCACGCCTGAATGAAAAACATTTGTTTTGACAAAACACGAGTATAAGAATAAAGACCGTTTGTAATAGAATAAAGAGCTTTAATACGTGGTTCGGCAAAAAAACGTGTTATCTCTTAGGTGTGACATGACTTAAAAGCAAAAAAAAATGTTCTCACACATATTGTATAAAGTCTAAATTTTGCCAGTAGCCGGGCGAATTTTCGCATTTCATAAAAAACTAATGGGATTTTGTGTCTACCTCACACTTTGCAAATATTATTGCCTGTATTATTGTCATTTTGACCTACACAGTGCAATAAGATGTACAAAACTTTTCCACAAAATATGGCATTACTCTTTTATTCGGTTGTGGAGTTATATAAAAATTGGACAATATGGCCAACACACTAAAACATATTTTCACATTTCTTGGTTGCGCAATAAGAATCAAAACCTTTATAATTTTTTTTTTAATATATTGCACAACCTTCCAATATGACATACACACTGGTAATATTTTGCCCAATAGCAAAAATATTGCGTAGTGTATGGGTACCATTACATGGCATTCACCTAAAAATGCAAAACACACGTTTTGCAAAACGTGTGTTTTGCAAAACATCTGGCATATCTGATAAATTTTTTGTTAATTAACAAATCTGACAGCACTGCCTGCTTAGTTTTTTATTTTCGCCAAATTTTTTCTGATTAGTAGTTTATTTTTTTGGGTCAAAATTTTATTTTATCAAATTAAACGAGAAATATTTGCCATTTTGTTAATAATTTTGCATAAAAATGTCCATTAAGTCGCGTATTTTATATTTTGATAAAGTTTTATAAAAACAGCAATGTTAGTGAAGCCCTAGAGCCGCCTTTGAAAATTGTATCTTTTTTTCCAATGTTTTGCGACTTAATTTTTACACTAAATTTCACTTATTTTTTATAAAACTTTATCAAAATATAAAATACGCGACTTTATGGACATTTTTATGCAAAAATATTAGTAGTTTATTTTTTTGGGTCAAAATTTTATTTTATAAAATTAAACGAGAAATATTTGCTATTTTGTTAATAATTTTGCATAAAAATGTCCATTAAGTCGCGTATTTTATATTTTGATTAAGTTTTATAAAAACAGCAATGTTAGTGGAGCCCTAGAGCCGCCTTTGAAAATTGTATCTTTTTTTCCAATGTTTTGCGACTTAATTTTTACACTAAATTTCACTTATTTTTTATAAAACTTTATCAAAATATAAAATACGCGACTTTATGGACATTTTTATGCAAAAATATTAACAAAATAGCAAATATTTCTTGTTTAATTCGATAAAATAAAATTTTGACACAAAAAAATAAACTACCAATCAGAAAAAATTTGGTGAAAATAAAAAACTAAGCAGGCAGTGCTGCCAGATGTGTTTATTAACTCAAAATTGATCAGAGATGCCAGATGTATTAAGTAACACAATTGGAAAATTAAAAAAAATTACCGATTTGAAAAATATAACGACTGATTTAAAAAGCTGCGCAGTGCTGCCAGATGACAGCAGTAACAAATAAAAAAACAAAGTGATACTAGATGTTAAAATAACACAATTGAAAAAAATTTGGAAAAAAAAAGCGTTCAATTTAAAAAAATAACGGCCGTTTTGAAAAAAACAACAACAGATTTAAAAAACTAATCAGTACTAACAACAATGTTAAGCTAAACGATGGGCAATTGTTGTTTTTCAGCAATATTGTTAACATTATTTAAAATTTGTATATAATATGGTCGTAATTTAACTTCGAAAAGTGGACTATAATCGTCGATCGTGCTACAGAATTTCTAGCCAGATGTAAAATGTAACAAAACGAAAACTGCTACATAATGCCAGATGTAAAAAATAATTTAACTAAGACAATTAAAAACAAACGACCAATTGAAAAATATAACGACTGATTTAAAAACTACGCCGTGCTGCCAGATGTAATCAGTCACAAACATCTACACAGTTGTTCCAGATGTAAAAAATAACATAATTGAAAAAGGATCGAAAAAAACGATAAATTTGCAAAAATAACGCCGTTTGAAAAAAAAAAAAAAATAACTTCTGATTTATAGAACTGATCAGTATTGCCAGATGTTAAAAGTAACAAAACGAAAATAGCTCCATAATAGCAAATGTGAAAAATAATTTTATGGAAAAAATTAAAAAAAAAATATAACGATTGATTTGTAAAAACTACACAGTATTGCCAGAAGAAGTAACTCAAAACAAAGCTGCACTTGCAAACTATATTAAAAACTACAATGCCAATTACATAGTAAGAAGTGGCACTGTCATTGCAAACATTTGGTCACTTTTACGCAGTGATTCCAACTTGGTACTTTTGACACATTTTATAATACTTTACAATGACCTAAAACGCGAAAATTTTGCTCTATGTATAAAATCGTAAAAAAGCATTTTTGTAAAGACCGAATAAAAGTTAAAATTATTAATGAAAATGAAAATTATTCAAGTTCTAGGCCATACTCTATAGTTCTTTATTAGGATATTGTCCTAACAAATAATCTATAGAGTTTTTTGTTTTCAAATTTATTATTTGACCCTTTCAGGAATGTGTTGATAGATCTATTTCGGGAATTTTCTAGGTTCCCATCATCAGAACACGTTTTGAAAGCGGTAACAATCCCATGCCAAACATCCAAACATTCATATAAACTAATTTACTCACTACATGAGAACTAATTAATATACATATGAGCTTGAAGTTAAAGATTATAACCATTGATCAAAAAATAAATTGAAAACTTGTTTGCTATGTGTAAGGTCCACCTCTGGTGGATATTCAATAGATTATTTGTTAGGACAATATCCTAATAAAGAAATATAGAGTATGGCCTCGAACTTGAATAATTTTCATTTTCATTGCACAATTAAAGGTCAAAAAAAAAAACATAATTTTTATTTTTAATAAAAATTATATCAAACTTGTTAAAATTAATATGACATTCACGCCTGAATGAAAAACATTTGTTTTGACAAAACACGAGTATAAGAATAAAGACCGTTTGTAATAGATTAAAGAGCTTTAATACGTGGTTCGGCAAAAAAACGTGTTATCTCTTAGGTGTGACATGACTTAAAAGCAAAAAAAAAATGTTCTCACACATATTGTATAAACTCTAAATTTTGCCAGTAGCCGGGCGAATTTTCGCATTTCATAAAAAACTAATGGGATTTTGTGTCTACACACAAAAAAAAACTGCAGTGTATATTGCCTTTGCTGGCATAGGCACCCCATTTTTGTATGAAATAAAAAAAAAAGGTTTTATTGCCTATGCCAATAGACAACTTTTTTACCTATTGGGATGGTTATTTTTACTACCAAAAATAGGCAACTCTTCGAAAATAATTTTAGTTTTTTTTTTCAATTCGAAAATGACATTTTAAAAATATTTATTGGTAAAAAGGTATGTATCAGATAAAAATAAAATTTTCTGAAAAAATTTATAAATTATTTTGTTTATTTAATAAATTATATCTTTTTATTTCAGTTACAAAACAACATAATACTGAGAATCCGATAAAAAAAATAAACAAACAAGGTATGGATTGTTTTGTTTGTAAAAAAAACTTTACATCTCCAAATGTGCTCTGTGGTCATTTGAAATGTGTCCATGGATTTACACAGCACTCAACTTTTAAATGTACATATAACAATTGTAAACATGTCTTTACCAATTCATCTTCATTCAAAAGACACATAATTAAACATTTTAACAGAACAGATCAAACTCATCAAGTTGTTGAAAAAACACAAAATATCCAAACTGAAAACCAACACATCACAAAGTACAACCTTATTTTTCCAGAGACTTCTGAAGACAATATAACACAGCCACAAGCCACATTTTCTTTAAATACAGATCCACCAAAACCACACAAAAGTCACGTTAACGTACAAGATTTTAAAAAAAAATTGGCAAATAACGTTTGCGATTTCGTACTTACTCTACATAATCATAACCATTTTTGTAGAAAAGATGTGTTGTTTATCTTGGAGCAAATTAAAAATTTAGTTTTAGAGCCCTTTTATTCAATATTAAACACTACTGAAAACTCTGAACTTGGTCCAATTTTAAAACTATTAAAAAACCCATTTGTAGATTATAACACTGAATACAAATATATAAAAAAATTTAAGAAACTTGATTTATATTCGCCACCCGAAAAGTTTAATTTAAATTGCCCTTTAGAAGAAAGTTTACGCACAGGAATAGTAATGCCAATCGAATTTCAATTAAGGAAAACTTTCGAGGATGAGGAACTACTATTAAAAACATTGAATGAAACCAATAATTTGATAGAATGTTCTGATATCAATAACTTTATTTCTTCTAAATTATGGAAAAAAAGAAGGATTTTTATAAAAACGATTTTATAATACCATATTTTTTATACGTAGATGACTTTGAAGTCAATAATCAAATAGGGCCGCATAATAGAATTCACGCAGTCACAGCATTTTATTACTCATTTCCATTTATTGAAAATTCAAAATTAAAAAATGTTTATTTAGCAGCATTGATTGGAAGTAAAGATATGAAGAAGTATGGAAATGATAACTCTTTATATAAATTAATCGATATAATTAAAAAATTAGAAGAAGAAGGAATATAAATGAACATTAAAGGAGAAACTGTAAAAATTCGATTTATCTTAGGCTTAGTGTTAGGTGATAACTTAGGTCTAAATCAAATACTAGAGTTTGCTAAATCGTTTTCAAGTACATTTTTTTGTAGGTTCTGTGTTGATCCAAAACAATTGACATTTGTCGGTAGAAAATCCACAAACTTTAAGAAACATTAATAATAATGACGTAAATGTTTCAAAATGCAGCATTTTCAACTCAATACCTTCATTTCACGTAACGGACAATTTCAGTGTAGATATTATGCACGACGTCTTTGAAGGTATTGCCCATTACAATTTAGGCCATATTTTAGATTATTGTATACGTAATCAATTTTTTTCTTTGAAAGATTTTAATAAATTAATAACAAATTTTGACTATGGAGAAATTGAAAATAAACATGAACTAAAAAAGGATATTAATGAAAAAAACATTGCTAATAAACACTTTAATGCAACTGCTCGGGAAATGTGGTGTCTAATTAATTTTATCACATTAATAATTGGACATTTAGTCCCAGTTAATGATCCTGTTTGGGAATTTCTATGCATTTTTATAAAGCTTTTGGATTTTCTGTTACTGCCATCATTTACACATCATCAAATACATGAACTTAGGGAACTAATTGATCAACACAACAGCCAATATGTTATACTTTTTAATGACACGTTAAAACCCAAACACCATCATTTAATTCATTATCCTCGAATTATTGAGTTTTCCGGACCACCTCGTTATTACTGGTGCTTTCGCTTTGAATCCAAGCATCACGAGTTAAAAACATATGCAAGAGTTATATCAAGTAGACGTAATATTGTGTTATCCCTTGGAATAAAATTCGAACTTAAATTTGCTTATAATATACTTCATCCGGATAAGTACACGTTTGATTTCACTAAAAGTAAAGAAATCTTAGCTCGTAACCAACCATTTAACCACGTTAAAGAATTTAAATATATTTCTTTTAACGGGAGTATATACAAAGACCAACAATTCGTATCAAAAACAGATTCAACAAATACAAAAATCTATATAATTTTAAAACTTTTCGTGCTGAATAAAACGGATTTATACATCGTTTGCAAACGAGTAGATTGCATCTGGAATAATCATTATGTTGCGTATGAGGTTTCTAAAAATATCTCTAAAAATATCAATATTTTTTCCGCAATATTATTTGATGGACCTCCTGTAAATTCTCATGAGCTTCAAAAAAATAAGTCGTTAATCAGAATAAATAAATATTTTAATTAAACTTTAATAACGTCGTATTCGGCCGTATCGATTTTATTTTAAGAAATGGAAAATATTTTTAAATATGATGGAGAAGAAAATGAGGAGGATTTTATTGTGGACGACTTGATTGAGGAAGATTTAAATGAAAACATATATATTTTGGATGATGCTGAATATGATTCTGATACGAGTACCCAAAATACAATTAAATTAATGTATAGTATAAATAAAGGCAATGATGATCCGTTAGAAGCATTATTGAAAGAGTTTGGATTATTTGAAGATCTTGGCACATTTTTTAAAGATAATTCGAATTTAAACATGTGTATATAAATAAATAATAATAGAGTAAACTAAAAATTAAATTTTAGAAAAAAATATTACTATGGCTGCTCTTAAATATATAAAACCACGACACCTTGATGAGATTTTTAATGGAGAAAAAATCAGTTCTAAAATTATTTTAGAACACAAACTGGGAATATGGCAAAACGAAAATGGAATTTACAATTTAATACCGCAAAACACAAATAAGAACGCTAATAGTAATATGACTTTAAATATTGAAGCAATTACAAATGTAAGCTGTTTAACTTATATCATTAGATTTAACATACCAAATTAACCATTTTACACCTTTTCAGAATATTTCAGTTAAAGATATATTAATGCGAACAAGTCACGGTCAAGAACTTATTAATACATATGAGTTAAAGAAAATACTTAACCCAAATGATAGAACTTTTATAGTTCACAAAATTATTCAAGTTTATTTGGAAAACAATTTAAAATTTAATGCAAAAATCTGCAAAGAAGTAGCAGAGGAAATTCCAGAAATATTTCCCAGTGAAGTTTTGGTAAATATTAAAGTTTATGCAAACATATGATGTAAAATTATAGTTGTATTTTTTCTCTAAGGACACTTATTTCTTACAACATTCAAAGAAAAAACCACCCAAAGGGAAACTGTGGGACAGATTTACAGGACGAAAGCGATTTCGTAGAAAGTTAAGTTCAAATAAAAGAAAACTACCCCAAAACAAAAATACTATTATACCACAAAAACGACAAAAAAATGATGAAATGGAAGAAGTTTGTGCTGAACTGAAGCACATAAAGGACACAAATCAAATTCTCCCAAATTGGGAAGAAACCATAGAATACAGAAACAATTATATTCAGGATTCTACAGTAACAGAAGTCTTAAATGATTGGCCTTTATACCTATGTCAAATGAATGCTATAAAACTTGTAAGTATTTCATTTATTTTATATATAATTTACACTTCAACTATATTTCAACTATAGTACTTTTTGAAAAACCATTTGTAAAATTGCATAGAAATTTTGAATCTAGAATCTTGATTTTTAGGGTTTTTATGTGATTTCTTTCTAATCCTTTTTAAATTTTTCGTAATTTAAAACAAAACTTGAACAGAACCCTAAAAAATACAAATTCTAGATAAAAAATTTAATGTTTAAAACCTTTATGATTTTTATATTAAAGTTTGTTGTCTAAGTCTTTCGTTTTATTAGACATATTGACAAAACCATAACACAAGGCAAAAAAATCAGAAAAATGTCAGAGCCTTTTAAAGCCACTATTTAATTTTGATATATTGTTGTCCCGGTAGTACAAATATGGTCTAACTTTTAAATTCTATGGAGAGTTTTTTTTTTAATTTTTTTAGTAAAATTATAATTTTTTTTAGACGTTTCTCCACATAATTAATAATAACTCAAAAAGGGTTAGTCCAATATTATTGAAATAAAATTAAAAAAATTGAAATTTACATAGCGTTTAATCCGTTAATCTATTGCGTTTCAATCGACTCAGGAGTTTCGGAGTTATAATAAAAAATTGAAACAAAATATACATTTTTTACATGAAATAGCAAATTTTTTTGTATTAAAAAAATTATGAAAAATCGAAATCGGCGAAAATTGATTTATTGTAAAGCCACATGTAATAGATACAAAATGAGATATCGGTCATAAAAATCGATTGATTCTTTTCGAATTTATTCACAATTAAATGAATTCACTCAATTTCACAAAATTTTAGTTTTGTGTTTGATATATATAAAATTGTTTTAATTACGATTATCTCGCCCTAGAGATTAGAATGAAAAAATTGGAAAGCAGATTCAGAATCGGAACAACCCTCTTGATTGCAGTTTAATTGATTACTTTTCGTATTTTTCCAGGTGGACATGGACTTTCAATATGTTTTTCCAACAAAGAAGCTTTTATACAATAAGTGGGAAAAATTGGCTAAATGTTGTGAAATTTTGTTCAAAGCTAGAATAAAGGACAATAAAAACCTTCATACTTTAACAAAATTCATTGAAAATCGAAAAACTTTAAACAATGGTAAGAACTGTAAAACGAAATAAAATTTATATAAATTTTTATTTAAACTTCTCTTTTTAGATAATTGCAACATTTATGTAATGAAGTTGCTGTCCGCTATTTTACTTCCAAATTCAAAGGTTATAAATGCTCAATTTATTAAATATACAATTACTAACTCTTAAGATGCTTTTTGTGCGGAGATACCAGAGATAAGTGATGAAAAGAATTATTTAAATTCACCTAAATCAGAACCTTTTTTAATGGTATGTGGGGACGAGTTTGATTTTAAACAGTTTTATGTTGTTTTTATTAAAACCAAATTTGAATTTGCATCTTTCTTAGAAGCAATTGAGTATTGTTTTAAACTATATAAATTGTTTAACATTTCTTTTATGACTGAATGTGATTTGATTTGGGCATTTGTCAGCCAATATCTGTTTGATCTAGAAACAGACATTAAATCTCCTGTTTTAAACACTTTTATTAAAGATATTAATGTACAATTTAACAAGTAGGATTAGTATTTAAAACAACCGTCTTTTATAATTCCTTTATTTTTTTATTTGTTACACTTCAGTGTGTTTGTTTCCTTAAAATTCTTACTATTTTAATAAGAAATGGAAATTTTTCTCTCCTTAAAATTTAACAGCTTTCGTTAAAATAGTAAATTGTACATAGTAAGTAAACGAGCACACTTATTATAACATTCATAATGATTTGAATCTTAATAAATAGCTTAATTAATTTATAGTTCAATTGAAACTCTTAATTTTAAATTCTAAATAACGAAATCTTAAAACTTGTTCTGAATTTATTTAGCCATTTCACATCCATTAATGTATATTAAATCTCAATTCAAAATATTGTTTTATATCAGTCGTCTTAATTTTGTTATTGTATTTGTTTATTAAATATTGTTATTAATTTTTAATATAGTTTTATAACCCTTACTTTAATTTGTGTTTATTACCATTTAAATTATGTTAGTTTCTATAGTGTTTAATTGTAAATAATACAAAACAATACTTTAATAACCACGAACATCAGTTTTGTATTTCTCAGTTTTTATTATTTGCAAATTAGACATAAAAACCATTTGATTGTATCTAACGCACGAAAATATGTATATATGAATTTGCATAAAAAGTACTTAAGATATGAAGGAACACTAAATTGTATATATTATTTAAAACATAGCTTTAATTAATTTTATTCAAAACTAAATATTTTAAATAATAAAAATAATAAAACATAATATAACTGTTTTTTTAATTAAATTTAATAAGCAAATTCCACTAGTAAAGTGCCTTAAAATATTTGTAATTTAGCTTAAACAAAAAGGTAATTTTACCTATATTAAATAATATATAAAAAGGCATTTTAGCTTTACAAAAGGGTAAAACACCTTTTTAAAAGGGTATTTAAAAAAAAAAATCCAACTTTTTTCGAACATTGAAAATACCTATTTTTTTTGGTACTATTGCCTTACAATATAGGAAGTTCTATGTTGCCTATAAAAATAGACAAAATCACCCTACAATTTAAGGCAATATTACCTACATTTTTTTTTGTGTGTACCTCACACTTTGCAAATATTATTGCCTGTATTATTGTCATTTTGACCTACACAGTGCAATAAGATGTACAAAACTTTTCCACAAAATATGGCAATACTCTTTTATTCGGTTGTGGAGTTATATAAAAATTGGACAATATGGCCAACACACTAAAACATATTTTCACATTTCTTGGTTGCGCAATAAGAATCAAAACCTTTATAATTTTTTTTTTAATATATTGCACAACCTTCCAATATAACATACACACTGGTAATATTTTGCCCAATAGCAAAAATATTGCGTAGTGTATGGGTACCATTACATGGCATTCACATAATGCTATAAACACATAGACCACAGCAGACTGCAGAGCTACACGACTGCAAATGCCGTTGACTGCAATCGTCGCCGTGTGGTCAGCTACTTATTATTTTGGAAACGACAGCAGCATAGTAAACAGCTGATCACGATTCAATTTAAAAATATCAACAGCTGTTTTTTATACAAATCAGGGATGTTAAAGTTGGTACAATTGTACTTTTTTTGGTACATTTTGACCTTCTAAAGAACCGTGGTACTACCGCGACTCATTTGGTACAATTTAAAAATTTTTAATTTTTCCCCTTTTTGAATTTTTAGTATAGCAAACAAATTGTTATTGTGTCCTTTTTCATTGCATTTATTCGTTTTATGTAATGAGCTCTTAAAATATATGCTACTATATCCGCCAGATTTTACGATTTATCATCATTTTAAGGATTTTGAAGAATAAAGTTGGCAATTTTTTTTTTTTAATATCGATTAAAAATTTACGATTTTTTACAAAATTTATCTGGCAGCTCTTACATATATTGACACTTGTTGCAGCCAACTTCACTTTTATTTTGAATTTATTAAAATTCTGAAGAAGTGAAAATTGATATATAGATATGGCATCACTTATAACATATGGGAAAACAGTGGACATTAGAGTGAGGTGAGTTTCTAAAAATAGAACTGTTGTGTTGTTGGAGTTGTACTTCTGAGATTATGTATGCAAGAACAAAAACACCGTGTATTGAATAAAACTAGTTTTAATCACAACAAAACTCGACCTAACTATAGCTCAGAGGGCTAAAGCGCTCTGTCTAACGTGTAGTTCGAGTGCATGTGGCATTAGAAATCAGTTTATCTATACCACGGTCAGTGATTGCACAGAAAAATTTCATATAGACGCAATCGAACAAATAAAAACAAATATTACATTATTCAAAAATTCAAAAAAAAAACAGGGTCACTGACGAACGTTCAATACCAGAAACTGCGCAGTCTGATTCAGAAAAAATTGAATATTTGCAATGTAGTTATGATTTTTAGAAAATACACTCATTCTTCTCTACCACGCCTTTCACAATTAAATTAAATAAAATTGCATATTAATTATAGTATTAACTGCAATTGTCTGAAAAAGACGTTAAAATTCAAACGAAAATTAAATTATTGTTAAAGAAATGAAAGAAAATTCCAAACAATCTTATATATCTTTAATTTAGAACGAGCTCTCAACCTCCGTATATTTACAAAAATAAAGCAAATCAAACATATTAGCTAGGTTAATACTAGTATTTCGATCTGGTTAAAGATCTCATCAGAACCCAATGTTTTAGAAAAGTTATAGCCTTCATAATAGGCAGAACTTTAACAAAAAACCGATTAATCATTAATTTTGCTCCATTCTTGTCTTCTTAGTAAAAATATTACTTGAGCCAGAGTAAAAACTAAAATTTTTTTAACTGAAGTCGTTAAAAAATTAAAACGTTTGTAGTTTTTGGTCGGTAGTAGCTAATTTTCAAAATGAACTGAATGTCAATATGTTTCCAGACATTTCTAGTCGTTGCTGGAATTTTATCCATTCCACACTGGTCTGCAAATGTGGAAAGAGTTTTTTCCTTTTCAAAATATAATAAAAACTAAGGAAAGAAACAGACTACATTAGCCAACATTATCAAGTCTCATACAGACTAAGGATTGGTTAAGAGCGACAAATTTATGCTGCTATGATGTAGAAATTCCAAATAGTTTATTAACTAAACAAATAATTCCATGATTTGGTCTCATATATTCATAAGACTTTTTTATGCCTTATTTTATTCATACATATAATGTATGTTATTGGAAGGTTTTGTTTTTTTTTTCTGTACAAGAGAATTTTTATGTATTTTTTTTTTGTTGTTTTAATAAATTTAAAAAAAATGGTACCGTCAACGTCCAAAAAGTACAATTTTTTTTGGATGTTGGTACAAAATTGAAAACTCCATTTAACATCCCTGATACAAATTCATTTTTGTTTCAGTAGTGCCAATTACATCTTTTTTTTCTTTATTAAAATAGAACAACATGCTTGGTTGTAGACACGTATATAAAGTTCACTTAAAAATACAATTACTTATTTATAATACATTATTATAACGTGAAAATAAATTTATATAACCCCTCTTGAATATTAATGCAATTATACCATTTGATGTTGCGACGTTTTTTGTGTTTAACAAAATAAAATATTTTTAAGCACTAATTTGTTACATATTTTGTTTTATTGTCAACACTATTTTTGTTTTGCAGCCAACAAAAATAGAAATTATCCTAAGTTGACTACAGCGGCAAAAGTAGTCGGGTAGCCGTGTAGTTGTGTTGGTGCCAAAATAATCGTTTTCATATAAACGTGTGTATTTTATTTTTGACAGGCTGTAGTCGTGTAGCTGCAGTCGTCTATGTGTTTATAGCATAAAAATGCAAAACACACATTTTGCAAAACGTGTGTTTTGCAAAACATCTGGCATATCTGATAAATTTTTTGTTAATTAACAAATCTGGCAGCACTGCTTGCTTAGTTTTTTATTTTCGCCAAATTTTTTCTGATTAGTAGTTTATTTTTTTGGGTCAAAATTTTATTTTATCAAATTAAACGAGAAATATTTGTTAAAAATTTGCATAAAAATGTCCATTAAGTCGCGTATTTTATATTTTGATAAAGTTTTATAAAAACAGCAATGTTAGTGGAGCCCTAGAGCCGCTTTTGAAAGTTGTATCTTTTTATACCCTCCATCCCATAGTGCAGGATCAGCATGAATAGAGAAGTCGATATAGCCATGTCCGTCTGTCCGTCTGTCGGTGTTAATACAAAATACTCCGCTAATACAGAAGAGGTGTTGCTAATTTTCAGTCAAATTGTTTGTTGATATCATGAGCAGTTTGCTAGTGAAAATGATCAAAATCGGTTAACGCGTTCAAAAGTTATGAGTGAAAATGTGGGAATACCTCTTAAAATTTTGAATCAAATTTTAAAATATTCTATTTATTTCATCATACATACGTACATTCAATGCTTATACACAAGAATATACGCAATCAGGGATGGCAGTCAATATCGCTAAATTACTGTAACCGATTCAAACCCCTTCCAACTGACCATCGTTAACCCAAAAATACCGTTACCGAAATAATTGAAATACCGTTATCCGTAAAATACCGTTACCGATTAAATAAAATATCAATATCTTAAAATACCGTTACCGAAATAATTGAAACACCGTTATCCGTAAAATACCGTTATCGATATAATTAAAATTTCAATACCATAAAAATACCGTTACCGAAATAATCTACCAAGATCTGAAAAAACTTCTTTAAATAGATCATAAGCAAGAAAGTAATCAAAACTCGGGCATAATGGGGCTAAAAATTGTGGTGTGCATTAACATTACCTGAATATCTAAAATAACGTTACCCTTAAAATGCCGTTACCAAAATAACTGAAAAATCTTTCCCTAAAATAAAGTTACCGAAATAACTAAAATGTAACGTTATTTTATATATAAAATACCGCTAGCGAAATAAATAAAATACCGTTAACGCTAAAAGCCCGCAACCGAAATAACTTAAATATAGTTACCCCTAAAATAACGTTACCGAAATAAAAGAAAATAGCATTCAGGAAGCCAATAACCACATAGAATCGGTTACCATCCGTGGTCATAATCAACACGTACAATAACAAAAAAACCCACAAAATATTGTTGTTGTTTTTTTGTTTTGTAATACAGTGTGGCTGATAAATGCCACTACAAAACAAATACGTAATAACTTTTTTTCTGAGTTATTATTCGGTTCCATTTTTTTTGTTTTTTTGTTTCATTGCTTCGTCTTTCAATTTAAGGAAAATGAACGATCGGCGTAATCTAACTAAAATTTATTGCTTTTCAAATGAAAGAATAAAAAAATATTTATATGTATTGAAAAAAAGTTATTTGATTTTCTTAATGTACCAATATTTATCAGCCACATTGTATCTATGTAGGTTTTATAACTGGTATGTATGTATGTATGTGTAGTAACAATCGCATGCAGTGTTGCCAGGTTTGACGATTTATCGTCATTTTGACTATATTTAATACCCAAAATAACTAAATGATGATTTTATGGGTTTTGCTGCCAACAAAATTACGAATTTTTGCCAAAAGTTTAATATATGAGCAAAACATATTTATTTGTCACTGGATCAATTTTTCGATTTATATTATTTGAAAAAATACCAGTTTCTTTAATTTTCTGTGTCTCGAAAACACTCTAAACACATAAACTATTTTCTTTTTTAATTTTTTGACAAACTTAATTTTATTACACTTTTTGTTTGATTTATGTGATGTATAGTATAAACATATGTGTCGTAATGTAAATGGGTATTTAATAATTATTTCATTATGTATGTCTCCGCAAGCGTGTTTGTAAAAATAATTCGCCATCCCATAGTGCGGAGGGTATACACACTTTGTAAAAGTAGTTGTAGTTCTTTTTAAAAAAAATCTGGGAAAACCCCACAAAATATTGTTGTTGTTTTTTTGTTTTGTTTTGTAATACAGGGTGGCTGATAAATGCCACTACAAAAGAAAACGTAATAACTTTTTTTCTGAGTTATTAATCAATTCGATTTATTTTTTTTTTTTGGTTTCATTGATTCGTCTTTCAATTTAAGGAAATGAACGAATGGGGTAATGAAACTAACATTTTGATTGTGCGCCACTACAATGCTTTGGGGGCTGGCATTTCCGCATAAACAAACTTAACGGGCACATTAGGCGGCACTCCTCCGAGCAGATTGGGCTCGTAAATTATTTTGTCAATCGTGGAACAATCATTAGGACGCCTTTTAATCAAAATTTCTCAGTTCGAATGTAAGAAACAATTGTTGCCATAGTTGCTGCAATACAAGTCAATTCTAGAGTTTCGACATGGAATATTTTTGCTCATATATTTATCACCAGACAGTCAATACGGACAGTTCTGCTTAAGGATTTTCATTTCTCTCCTTTAAAAAAATCAAACAACAAGCAATTGAACGCAGTAGACTTGCCCCTTAGCTTGGAATTGTCTCTGTAATTTGCACGGAATTTCGCTTGCATTTGATGTCATCAGGCGTGTTAGTCATTTTAAAAAAATTGTTTCTTGAAAGCCATTAAAAATACTTATTAAAAATGTATGGCTTTTCAAATGTAAAAACAAAGAAATAAAAATAAAAAAGTTATTTAAATTTCTTATTGTAACAATATGCATCAGCCACCCTGTATGTATGTATGAAGGTTTTTATAACTGCCCAATGGACCAAAACCCTTTAGAAAAATATTATATTAAGCTTGCAAGCATACGCGTTAAGCTTTAAAAAGACTTTAGAAAGTATTGAAAAACGCTTTAATTTTATTGTAGAAAAATCAAAACGGAACCCTCGTGATAATATTACTGAAATAATATTTAAATAAGCTTATGCCGCTAATTTTAGAATAAGCTTATGTCAACAATTGTAGAATTAGCTTATGCTTACAAATTTAGAACAAGCTTATGCTACCAATTGTAGAATTAGCTTATGCCTACTTTTGTAAATTTTTTTATTATCGCCCCGATTTTCAGAAATTTTTGTGACTGTCTTACATTTTTGTGACTCTTACCAAGAATTTTTTTTTTAAGGTAAGATAGTCAGACAAATTTAGGACAATTACAAAAATGTGTAAGAATCGGGCCTTATGTTTGAATATAAGAAATTCACATTTTATTTAATTTTTTTTATTAAGAAATTTTTATTTAAGTTTTTGGAATTGAAAAACACTTAAAAAATAATTTTAAAAAAATCAAAGCAAAAACTTTTAGTGTGCATAGGCAAAGAAAAAAAATATGACTGAAATAAAAAAAGAAAACAAAACAAAACAATGCAAAGTAATCAACGACGTACATACAGAATTTAACGGGACTTTGCTGCAGCGACATGTCAGCACGTTGTAAAGAATACTACTTTCTCAAACACGGTTGAAAAAGGCTTTAGTATTTTTTTTTAAAAAAGCTTATTCTAAAGTACTGTTATACTTTACTTATTTTGTGGTCCATTGGGTGGTATGTATGCAGGCACGTAGCTAGGGGGGGAGGGCTTGGGGTCTAGAGCCCCCCCCCAAATGATTTGACAAATTTTAAAAACTTAATACAATTCGTTAGAAAGTAACAATGTTATTGATAAATTTAGGCAAAATTTCAGTTTATGGGGGACACCCCTGGAAAAAAAAAAAATGCCACGCCCCCTTAAATGACCCCAGGAGTGCGAAAATCATAATGAATAAGGGGGCTCACGCCCCTTATGGGCGTGGCAGTCGAAAAACGACCCGGCCCACCTACGTAGACAATATGGGCATCAGATCGGGCGATTTTTGTAGCCGATATGGCCATTTTGGCAAAATTTGGGGTGGGGGAAATTTTTTTTTTTCCTTTTTTTTGCTTATATTTTGTTAAAATCAAACAAAAATGAGCATTTTGTGCGAAAAGATTACTATTGTTAGCGTTACCCAGGGATTACCGCGTGGAGGTCATAGTAAATCAATCCCCTTGGAGAAGCATGAGAACTCATGGCTTCGCTTAGTAAAGTTTTTCTGCGTGACCGGCCTACGGCCGGGCTTAGGGGTTTTTAACTCCAGTATGTCTTAATTCTAGACGGCGGGGATCTCGAGTGCTCGGCCTCTGGCCGAGCTAAAAAGAAATAAACAAAAAAAAGTCCTTCCCCCATTTTATAAAAATTAACATATCTTCCTCAAATTCTGGACGATCTGGCAACTACGGGTATTTTTGGAATCGTGAAGACATTTCCTTTCATTTGATACCAATATTGCCTAAGTAGGTGGCATGGGTCGTTTTTCACCCCCGCCCCTATTTAACAAAAATGGCCGTATCGGCTGCAAAAACCGCCCGATCTGGCAACTATGGCTATTTTTGGAATCGTGAAGACATTAGCTTTCATTTGATACCCATATTGTCTACGTAGGTGGGCCGGGTCGTTTTTCGACTGCCACGCCCATAGGAGGCGTGAGCCCCTTATTCATTATGATTTTCGTACTCCTGGGAACATTCTGAAGGGGATGGCATATTCAGATTTTTTCTCTAGGGGTGTCCCCCATAAACTGAAATTCAGCCTAAATTTAATATGAAAATAATTATTTTTGACTTGGATCAAATAGGAAATAGTTTTATATGATTCGAATCTTAAAATTTCGTTAGAAAACATCGCCTGCAAATGGGCGGCTATCATTGTTAGAGTTGATTTTCGACAAAAAGCAATAAATAAAATCTTTTCATAAGAGATTTCGAAGTCTTTGACTTAAAATATAATCAAAAAATTGTTTGAGACAATGCAAACTAAACAGAAAAAACTAAAATTGAGTTTTAATTAAAATATTTATTGATTCAGCAAAAGTTTAACTAAATTCGGTCGTGTTGATGCAATTGTAGTAACAACTAAAATAATTTGTATCTATTTAATTAATATTATTTTCAATTACATATAGTTTTATTCACATCTATTAAAAATTTAATTGAATATTGTTTACTATTGGGAAAAATTAGACCATTTGAAAAATCGCAAAATTTGAAAAAAAAATTGCCAAAACAATCCTCAAAATTGCAGAAATTTAAAAAACTCCCAAAATTAACGCCAAAATTCAAAAAAAAATTTAAAAAAAAATGACCAAAATTAAAGAAACGCGAATTTTCAACTTTAAACGATTTTTTTAATTTTGGCGACTTTTTAAAATTTTTGCATTTGTTTCAATGTTGTTCAACGTTATAAAAACTGAGAATTTTTTTTTTATATCAAATTCAATTTTAATTAAACAGTTAATTGAAAGTAAGTTTGAAATCGAACAAAAGTTTAATTGAATTTTTTTTTGACAATGATTTTTTCTGTATATTTTGACATAATCTTTTAAAATGGAGATACCACTAAGACTCAAAATTAAGTTTACTTGTGCCGTAAAAGTCGTTACTTTACTTACAGTGCAATCTTTTTGGTAAATTTGGTTTGCTACGCACGCATCTGGTAACACAGTTTTCAGTATTTTTTTTACGATATATATTTCGATATCTTATATTTTTTTAATTTTTTTAAACAAATTTAAGCCTCAAACTTTGATCGATATGCATAACATGTTAACGTGGTTCAATGGGACTCAAATTTTCTCAATTTATTTTTAGACTAACTGTAAACAAATTTCTATCGGCGCTCCTTGAAATGCGACATTTTAAAATCAAGCAGCTAAACCAGTAATAACGATGTAGTTTTTTTTTTTAGATATTTTAAAGGGTTTTTATTTAAAAAATTGATTAAAGACAATTTGAAAAGCGTTTGAAATTGTCCAAAATATAAATCAAAGTGAATTGGAAATACGAAATAAATAAGACCTAGGCGATGGAAAGGTATATTTTTAAATTTTCCAATTTTATATTTTTTCTTTATTATTTCTTTCAGACTACAATCACGCTTGCTTGTAAAATTTACGATTTTTTTTAATACAATACATGAAGTCGGATATATGAAAAATAGTGAATAATTTGTTAAAATAATTCAAATAAGTGGCAGCCGGGGTCCACGACATAGTGTCAAAATGGTTTTCAAAATGTGTGTTTTCTCGAGGATTTGAAAGCTGTTTTTAAATAAGTCTAATTTTCCTAAACTTTAAACATATTTTCATACAAAAATGTGTTAATTTTCACCACCAATTTTAAAAATAGATACGTTTTTCATATATTTTTGCTGCTTTATCACCTATCCGAATTTAATTTCAAAGGAAACCCATCGGAAAAGCTTCCTTATAAGTGGCAGGCAAATTATATAGGATATTTGCTTTTAATTTGTTTTTTGGACGGTTATAAATCTTTAATTTCCCGAGTTAAAACGTTTGCATAAAATAATTCATTATTTTATATGCACTTATAAGGTTTTGTCTGCCAGTGCATTTAACAGGACATAATTATATAAATTCATATATAAAATTAATTTTGTAGAAAAAATTTAATATGATGTCATATATAGTTGCGTATAATTGTATATTGCATTTAGAATACGCTAAAACTAATCCAATTAATAATTACGTTATATTTATATACCTAGACATTGCAAAATAATATATATTTTGATATTATATCATATTTTAAAAAACACAATTTTATTTTAGATAAAATTGTATATTACCCCATGCAGAGTCACACTAGAAAATTTGTCAATTATATTTTGAATGTAAATGTGTATTACATCAATACAATACAATTAATTGCATCATTTTGTGTATAATTTTATACACAAAATTTACCCCAATTTTTGTCTTTTGAATTGATTTCTTTCTGGTTCTTAACCCTAAAAAAAGAATTTGTTTCATTTGTAACATTGTGAGTTCTTAATTTAGTCTAAGATTTTTTTCAATCTAAAACTCTAAATTTAGTTTCAACGTAAGTTAATAAATACCACAAAATCTTCATTTATATTTTTTTATTTTTGAATATAATAAAATTTCCAAATGCTATGGAATTTGTTACAAATTATAAAGTTGTAAACCTTTTGCAAGTGGCTAAAGTCTAAAAGGATTAATAGATATTTTGGATTTTCATGAAGTTTTCAAATCAAAAACCGGACACAACTATAGCTTATTTTGTATATTTCAGTATCAGTTCACATATAAATTTATACCGCTGTATAAAATCGTATTAAATTGTATCGCGTCATTATTCGGATGTTATTTAATCTGATATTATCAAATTAAAACTAAACTAATGCAAATATAATTATTATGCCCATTTCTCGGATAAAACTTTATTAAGACTCATATTAAATTTCGTATGATTATATAAAGCATCATATTAATTTTAATTTTAATCGGGTTATTAGAAGTTAAAACTTTTTTACTTTTTTTACATTTATCAAGTTTTAGCTACCCTAGACGTATATTAGCACATAAAAATATAAAGTAACGCAATTTTATTTTTCGTGGTTTTCAAAAAGTTTTCCGCATAATCCTTTTTTTATTTAATTAAACTAAAAATTAATATTTAGCTAAAAATTTAACGTAATTAGACAATAACGATGCATATCCAACTTAAAGTACACAAACATTTTCAAATTTGTGATCAAACAGATTAAAGCGTTGTTTCGCAATATAGACATCAAAATTCGCAAAATAATGAACACAATAAGTAATAAATGAAAAAATGCATTTTAAGGAAATGCACTTTATGCGGGAGGTTTTTGTTTCAAAATGAAATCAGAAAGCTATTTCTATTATTAATACATGATTGCCCATTACGTGTAGGTAAAAATTTAGCAAAAATTTAGCAAACAAAAGAAAAAGCTGTTACTTTAGTGTGCAAAAAAAAAAAATATATAATCAAAAAAAAAATCGAAAAGCCCCCCCCCCCCCGAAACAAATTCCTAGCTACGTGCCTGTATGTATGTATGTATGTATGCATTAGAAGCAATCACATGCAGTGTTGCCAGGTTTGACGCTTTATAGTCATTTTGACGATATTTAATACCCAAAATAACTAAATGACTATTGGACGATTTTTGCTTCCAAAAAATTTACGAATTTTTGACAAAAGTTTAATATGTCAGCAAAACATGTTAATTTGTCACCGGGTCAATTTTTTAATTTATATAATTTGAAAAAATACCAGTTTCTTTAATTTTTTGTGTTACGAAAACACTCTAAACACACACAGTATTTTCTTTTTTAATTTTTTGACAAACTTAATATTATCACACTTTCCGTTTGACTTATGTGATGTATAGTATAAACACGTGTGTTGTAATGTAAACGGGTATTTAATAATTATTTCATTATGTATGCCTCAGCAAGCGCATTTTTTTTAAATCTTTTTTTTTAATTCGCGTATGCTTTTTAAACCCTAAATTCACTAAAACTAATTCACTAAAACACTAATTTCCCTCTGAAATTCAATAACAATAAAAATTGCAATATGGATCTTTGTTATAAAGAATTCATTTTATTTAAATTGTTTGTCTCGTCAACAAGACTCCGTACAAATGATGTCTGATATAACGGACTTCTTATATCCACAGATTTCATAAATACTTCAATTTGCATTTCCTTATAGTTCTGTCCAATTCAACTGAATATATGTAACTGAAACGATTGCCACTTAAACTATGTTAATGTAGTATTTACAAAACAGTTCAAAAGTTTCTACGTAATCACCTTCTTGGACCCCTAAATGCTTTTTTAAAAGTCCATGTGAAAAAAGCATAACTTTGCTTAAAATGTAATATTAAATTCCTGTCAGTGCATGCAAACGATTTCTCAACTCTTTCCACAGTTTTTATCAATTCTGTAAATTGTCACTACTGATTTTAAAACCAACTATTATTTAAAAAAAAAAAAATTGCTTCATTCAGAACAAACCTGCAGAATAACTTTGAACATTAATTTGTGTTTCAGTGAAACATAAGATGAAAAACATTTAAAGTATTTATTAATATTATTAAAATATAATATTCCTAGCATGTTTAGATCAAATCGGTATGTTTTTCGCTAAAATTAAAGTGTTTTTGTATTTAATACAATTCATTTTCCTTACATTGCTAAAAGCCTATTTTGTGGATTTTTTCTACTAAAATCACGCGTTTTGTTTTATAGAAAAATAATTATTTCAGTGCTACATTATATTTAAATATTTCATGTACGGATAATATTATTTTCTACAAATATTGATTACTTTGAGACATCGATTTGTGATTTTCCCCTATTTCAAGTGTTATAAGCAAACTGCATTTAATTATTGCAATAAACTGAGTTTATTTTTGACCACATAACCCTCGTTAATCGAGTGTTAGATTTTTTTCTACTAAATTCGTTTCATTTACAAAACAAAAGTTTTTTTCCTAAGAATATTTTTTTCTATTTTTTATAAACTTCCCTTCACAATTTAAATGGAGGAGCCAATTACAATTAGATATTAAATTAAATTACTAATTCACAATATTTATTTTATTTATTAATTAATAATCACATAATTACAAATTATATAAATATTACCCTAACCGAGCACTAGCTACTATGGCCTTCGGCGCGTTGTAGCGAAAACAGACCAGTGCCTCTGGTGGGAATCGAACCCACGACCCCCGGACTGATAAGCCAGCACGCTACCAACTAGCCTACCGGGGCGCACAATTCACAATATATTTATTATTTTTAAAACAATTTTTTTCTTATTACTGTCCCTTTAAACCTATCCCTTTATAACTTAATAGATGGCGCTATTGACAATTTTCCCAATTGGACGTTTCCATCAATTGCAATTGGATTCTTAAAGGAATATTAATTGGATTTTAACTCCCAATTCAAATATATATTTAATATCATACAAATTAAACATAGCGATTTCAGCGCCTGAATATCGACGATTTTTTTATAGCAAAGACACAAACCATATATATTGAATTGTGTAAATCTTTATCTGTATTTATATACAGTGCAGTTCGCTTTTAACGATAATTGATACAACATTTTTTTCTTCACCCCAAATACATTAATTAATCATATTTTATTTTACTTATAAAAACAACATTGTTATTGTTATTTTTACAAGGAATATAGATATATATATATATATTATTTGCACTTGCACTGGTTAATTCAAACAATGAGATGGAGGGTATCCAAAAATTCGGCACATCCGAATTTAATCTTTTTTATACCAAATTCGGCACATCGGACTTTAATGCTTCCACTTGTTTTAAGTCTATTTTATTAAAAATTTTACGTATATATTAGTGTCTAAACGTTAAATAAACAGAAGGTCAATGCTCTACTCTTTTATTTAAGATAAAAAACAATCAATTAGCTGTTTAAATGACAAAGCTATGACTAGTCAAATTATATTACTTATTGTCTTAAAAATAAGATTTCAACGGATTCGACATTGGATTTGTAAAAACAAGTTTTTCTGTGTGGCGGCCTTCGGCCGCTCTCAGGGTTTTTTTCCTCCGTAGAACGCGGCAGGCGGCTACGCGAAATAAAGTATTTTCTGCGTGCGACACAAAAAAATAAAATTGAAGCAATTTTTTTAAGTTTCCTTAAAACTTTTTTGTTTGATTTCATGAATCAGCCTTGACATTTAAGGTCTTATGACATTTAAAAAAAAAAAAAATATGATTTTGGGCAATAACGTCTGTTTTACCGTCATAGCGCCCAAATTTATTTTGGCCAAACAGAAAACCGTCATAGCTGCCAACAAAAAATGTTATTTCGTCCAAATCAATGTCGTATTGCCCAAAAACAAGAAAATGTTTGCAACAACAATTTATATATAATTTTTTGTGCGCTATGTCCCACGCTAAGTTCTGTTGGGACTTATTTCATTTCGGAATTACTGCATTATGAAATAACACCTAATAACAAAAATGAAATAACTTCTAAAAAAATTAAATAACTGCAAAAGAACTGGGTATTACTTCATTTGAAATTACTCCCAAATTTGTATGAAAAATTTTTGGGACTGGGAGTTATTGATTCTTATTGCGTTATATTTTTCAAATTTTGTTACTTAATACATCTGGCATCTCTGATCAATTTTTTGTTAATCAACAAATCTGGCAGCACTGCCTGCTTAGTTTTTTATTTTCGCCAAATTTTTTCTGATTAGTAGTTTGTTTTTTTGGGTCAAAATTTTATTTTATCAAATTAAACAATATTTTGCTATTTTATTAATAATTTTGCATAAAAATGTCCATTAAGTCGCGTATTTTATATTTTAATAAAGTTTTATAAAAAATAAGTGACATTTAGTGTATAATTTAAGTCGCAAAACATTTGAAAAAAAAATGCAATTTTCAAAGGAGGCTCTAGGGCTCCACTAACATTAACCCGAGGGGGGTTAATTTTGCAAAAAACGGCTAAAAACCCTAATTTTTTAATTAATAATTAACCCGTTAAACGCTTGCTAGGATGATGTTTTATGCATTAGTCTACTAGAGAATATTCCAAGGAAGAGATTAATGTCCTAATTTAAAATAAGCTCCTCCTACTTCCTGAGATATGGCCATCCCGATCTGGGTTAATTATGCAAAAAGTACTACTTTTCTAATTAATAATTAACCTCTTAAACCCCACCCACAAATATGATTGATGCATTAATCAGCTATAGAATCTTCCAAGGAAGAGATTATTACCCTAATCTTGGATCAGCTCCTCCTACTTCCATCCCGAGCTGGGTCAATATGACATACACACTGGTAATATTTTGCCCAATAGCAAAAATATTGCGTAGTGTAGGGTACCTTTACATGACATTCACATAAAAATGCAAAACACACGTTTTGCAAAACGTGTGTTTTGCAGTAGAAAAAAGCCACAAAATAGGCTTTTAGCAATGTAACGAAAATTAATTGTATAAAATACCAAAACACTTTAATTTTAGCGAAAAACATACCGATTTGATCTAAACATACTAGGAATATTATATTTTAATAATATTAATAAAAACTTTAAATGTTTTTCATCTTATTTTTCACTGAAACACAAATTAATGTTCAAAGTTATTCTGCAGGTTTGTTCTCAATGAAGGAAGTTTTTTTTGGGATAATAGTTGGTTTTAAAATCAGTAGTGACAATTTACAGAATTGATAAAAACTGTGGAAAGAGTTGAGAAATCGTTTGCATGCACTGACAGGAATTTAATATTACATTTTAAGCAAAGTTATGCTTTTTTCACATGGACTTTTAAAAAAACATTTAGAGGTCCAAGAAGGTGATTACGTAGAAAATTTTGATCTGTTTTGTAAATACTACATTAACATAGTTTAAGTGGCAATCGTTTCAGTCACATATATTCAGTCGAATTGGACAGAATTAAAGGGAAATGCAAATTGAAGTATTTATGAAATCTGTGGATATAAGAAGTTCGTTATATCAGACATCATTTGTATGGAGGCTGGTTGACGAGACAAACAATTTAAATAAAATGAATTCTTTATAACAAAGATCCATTTTGCAAATTTTATTTATATTGAATTTCAGAGGGAAATTAGTGTTTTAGTGAATTAGTTTTAGTGAATTTAGGGTTTAAAAATCATACGCGAATTAAAAAAAAGATTTAAAAAAATGCGCTTGCTGAGACATACATAATGAAATAATTATTAATAATGAAATAATATTAAGTTTGTCAAAAAATTAAAAAAGAAAATATTTTGTGTGTTTAGAGTGTTTTCAAGAAACAAAAAATTAAAGGAACTGGTATTTTTTCAAATTATATAAATAAAAAAATTGATCCGGTGACAAATTAATATGTTTTGCTGACATATTAAACTTTTGTCAAAAATTCGTAAATTTTTTAAAAGCAAAAATCGTCCAATAGTCATTTAGTTATTTTGGGTATTAAATATCGTCAAAATGACTATAAATCGTCAAACCTGGCCACACTGCATGTGATTGCTTCTAATGCATACATACATACATACCAGTTATAAAAACCTTCATACATACATACATACAGGGTGGCTGATGCATATTGCTACAATAAGAAATTCAAATAGCTTTTTTTTTAATACATACAAATATTTCTTTGTTTTAACATTTGAAAAGCCATACATTTTTATTAAGTATTTTTAATGGCTTTTAAGAAACAATTTAATTAAAATGACTAACACGCCTGATGACATCAAATGGAAGCGAAATTCCGTGCAAATTACAGAGAAAATTCCAAGCTAAGGGGCAAGTCTACTGCGTTCAATTGCTTGTTATTTGATTTTTTTAAAGGAGAGAAATGAAAATCCTTAAGCAGAACTGTCCGTGTTGACTCTCTGGTGATACATATATGAGCAAAACTATTCCATGTCGAAACTCTAGAATTGACTTGTATTGCGGCAACTATGGCAACAATTGTTTCTTACATTCGAACTGAGAAATTTTGATTAAAAGGCGTCATATTGATTGTCCCACGATTGACAAAATAATTTACGAGCCCAATCAGCTCGGAGAAGTGCCGCCTAATGTGCCCGTTAAGTTTGTTTATGCGTAAACGCCAGCCTCCAAAGCATTGTAGTGGCTCACAATCATAATGTTAGTTTCATTACCCCATTCGTTCATTTTCCTTAAATTGAAAGACGAATCAATGAAACAAAAAAAAAAAATTTGAACCGATTAATAACTCAGAAAAAAAATTATTACTTTTTTTTTTGTAGTGGCATTTATCAGCCACCCTGTATTACAAAACAAAAAAAAAACAACAATAATAATTTGTGGGTTTTCCCAGATTTTTTTAAAGAATTACATTTTACAAAGTATACCATCCACACTATGGGATGGAGAATTATTTCTACAAACACGCTTGCGGAGACATACATAATGAAATAATTATTAAATACCCGTTTACATTACAACACCTATGTTTATACTATACATCACATAAATCAAACAAAAAGTGTAATAAAATTAAGTTTGTCAAAAAATTAAAAAAAAATATATTTTATGTGTTTTGTAGAAATGTTTTTCAATGGAGTTTGTATTTTGTTTTTATGTTTTCTAATTTTGAAAACTTTGTCATTCTGTGAACATTTTGTGAACTGAATAAATCAAACTTTTTCTTATCTTTTTAAATTTGTAAAATAAAATTATTTAATTATCGTCAATCGTGTTATATTACTAGAGGTTATGGGTGATGTAAAAGATACACATGGAATCCCTCAATTTAAAGGAGAGGGTTTTGATGATTGGCAATTCCGAGTTAAAACTCACTTGGATTCGCAGAATTTGTTGGATGTTCTAACCGGCAATCCTCCAACCGAAGCGAAGGCCTTAGAAGAATTTTTAAAAAATGATAAGAAGGCAAAAGACAGAATAGTAAGTTTCGTTCATTCAGACTGTTTAAGTTTTATAAGGGACAAGAATACCGCTAGAGAGATGTGGAGCAGTTTACAAGATGCTTTTGCTAAAAAGTCAATCGTAAAACAATTGTTGCTAAGGAAGAAATTGGCTCAACTAAGAATGAACGAAGGAGATTCTATTGTGACACACGTTTTAGCTTTTGAAAACTTGGTAAGACAACTAAACTCAGATGTGTTGCCGCAGTTATTTTTAACTCTCCCTGAGAAGTATGATCCACTAGTCACCGCCCTACAAAATGTGGATGATGGAAAACTTAATTTAAATTTGGTTAAATAGCGTCTAATGTCGGAGGAGGCCAAACTTGCAGATCGTAATGAAGAGTTGGTAGGGAAAACGGCATTCTCAACTAAGAAGTTTAACAATAAAAAGATATTTAATGGTAAATGCTATAAGTGCAATAAATTTGGTCATCAAGCCAAGAATTGTTGGCAAGGTGAATTACAAGTTGCTAGAAATAAATCCGTTTCATATCTGGGAAGCGGAAATAAATACGAAAAAGCGAAAGATGATAAGAAAATTGTAAAGGTTGTTAAAAGTAAAGCTGTTTCATTTATGGTAAGAAGAAATAATTTCAGGAAAGCGGAAGATGATAACAAAATTGTGTTCAAACTAGACTCTGGAGCTTCTGATCACATTGTAAAAGACAAAAGGTATTTTTCATCAATTAATGAGTTAGAAATTCCAGTAGAAATATGTGTTGCTAAAAATAATGAATCGATATACGCGAATAATGTTGGAATGGTAAAATGAGTTAGTAATAAAGGCGTAGAAATATACATGAAAGATGTTTTGTTTGATCCTGACCTAAGGGAGAAACTAATATCTGTACGAATACTAACTAGGTCTGGGTTTTCAGTTAAATTTGTAAAGAACATTGGTGTTATAATGAAAGATGGAATTGAAATAGCTACTGCTTACCTTAGAGGAAATCTATATGAGTTAACATTAAGTATTACAGCTAGTGCAGCTCTGTCATGTGAAAAAAATTAACTTGAATTATGGCATAAACGCTTAGGCCATATCAGTGTTTCGCGATTTGAAAAACTTCAAAGGTTAGACATGATATGATGTGTGTGCAGAGGCTAAACTTTCTAGAAATGCGTTTAATGGTAAGAGACCAAAATGTTCCAGAGTTCTTCAAAGAATCCACTCTGACGTATGTGGACCGATTTCGCCTACAGCATATGATGGTTCAAAATACTTTGTATCGTTTATAGATGACTACACACACTTTGCTATGATATTTGGTATTAAGAAAAAATCTGAAGTATTTGCAAAGTTCCAAGAATATGAGGCTTTGGTGACAGCCATGTTTCCTTAATATAAAATTTCAGCATTAACAACTGATCAAGGTACTGAATATTTATCAAATCAACAAAAATGTTGGTACAAACTAAAGGGTATTCAAATTGAACCAACCACTGCTTGCTCGCCACAACAAAATGGTGTTTCGGAGAGGTTCAACAGAACTGTTTCTGAGAAAATTCGGGCATTGTTGTTTGAATCAGGTGTACCTAAATATTTGTGGAATGAAGCTGCCTTGTGTGCTGTTTATATAATCAACAGATGTCCAACAAGAGCTAATGATAATAACGTAACACCTGCTGAATTGTGGTTTCAAGACAAGCCAAATTTAAATAAAATGAAGGTTTTTGGATGTAAAGTATTTGCTTGGGTGCCTGATGCTAAAAGAAAGAAATTGGATCCAGGAGGAAAGAAAATGGTAATGCTTGGATATGCTCCAAATGGATTTCGCTTGTGGGACTTAGATGCTCGTAAAGTAATTTTGGCACGTGATGTTAAATTTGATGAGTTATGTTATCCTTTTAAAACAGAACAAAACTCAGAAGATGAACATGTTACTATTATCCAGAGGTGCCTCGAGCAAGAGGGGGATGAAAATGAAATCTCTGATGTGTCTGAAAGTAATTCTGATGTCGCAATGGAAACTAACGAGGACAACGGAGAAAATAGCTGTATAATAACAAGTGATGATTCTGATGATGGTGGTTCTGGAACTGTAGAACCTGAAAATGTAGCAAGAAGTAGTGGAAGATTAAGCCGTTTACCAAGTAAACTTTATGATTATGTAACTGGCTTTAACGCTGAAGTAGCACGAAATAATGTTCCTGACACGTATGCTGCCATATTTAATAGAGATGATACTGAAGAATGGAAAAAAGCCATAGGCGAGGAATTAAAGTCATTACAGAAAAATCATGTTTGGAAACTGGTCAAAGTTCCTCCTAATGTCAAACCATTAAAATGCAGATGGGTATTCCGAATAAAAGACGTAAATGAAAACCAAAATAAGTATAAAGCTAGGCTGGTGGTAAAAGGATTTCTACAAAAACAAGGTATTGACTACTGGGAAACATATGCACCTGTTGCTAAGTTGTCTACATTGAGGATAGTTTTGGCTGTTGGTGTTCATCATGGATATATGTTTCATCAACTTGACGTCAAAACAGCATTTTTACATGGAGATTTAGACGAAAATATTTACATGAATTTACCGGAAGGTGTTGATAAAATTTCTGGAATGTGTTGTAAACTTGTGAAGTCTCTTTACGGTTTGAAGCAAGCTCCAAAATGTTGGAACGACAAGTTTAATAAATTCATTGTATCTCTTGGCTTCATAAGATCAAAGCATGATTACTGCTTATATGTTAAAATAGATAAAAAGAAGAATGACGTTTTATATTTAATTCTATATGTGGATGATCTTCTTATCGTTGGAAGTAAACTTGAAAGCATAGAAAAATTAAAAGCAAGTCTATTAAGTAAGTTTGAAATGTCAGATTATGATCCTCTGAAATTTTTCCTTGGCATGAAATTGGTTTTTGAAAATGGTAATTTTAACATAACACAAGAAAACAGCATTAAGGCCTCATTAGTTGTTACTTTCTGTTGCCGTTCTGTGTCGTTCTGTTCTGTAGGTAATATTTTGATATTACTTTTTCTGTGAAAGCAATCAGCTGTTTTAAAAAGTAAAAGAAACTCCTACCAAAAACATTCAAATCAGGGATGATAAATGCGATTTTAAAATAGTACCAACCTGCATATAAAATAGTACTTTTTCGGCATCACAAGTATAAAAAAAAATTTAAATATAAATTAACAAACAAATCTTTGTACCCTCCAAAATGAACAATTACAAATGAAACAACAAAAATATATTAAAAAAAAATATGTTAAGAGGCGAAAACAAAATTTTCAGGTGAAAAACTTTTTTGGATGTAAAAAAATAAATTGTGTCGTGAAAAATATTTTCGAGGTAACAAAACTATTTTTTGTTTAGAAAAAAGAATTTGCGGTGAATTTTAAATATTATTCACCTCTTAGCGTCTGGTGGAAAAAAATGACGTTATATTTTATACACCAGATACTACAATGAATTCTAATAATATACAGTGCATTATACACCAATCTGTATGGAAAATTTAGAGGTACTTTCACATTGTCACTCATTACTTTTGAAACGCTGGACCGATTTTGCCCATTTTCAATACCAAACTTTTCGGAAAAATGTACATATTGATTTAAAATATTATTAAAATTTTGAGATTTTTTCTTAAATTCACCAAATTTTTAATATTTTTCAATCCTTGTGATTGGTAGCAACAAATTTGCTTGTGAACTCATTCGATTTTAAAAACACGGAGCTAATAGTCAATTTCACATTTTTATAAGATTTGTATTATTTACTTTTTTGAAAATCAAAATAAGTTAATAATAATTATAATCCTTAGTGATTGAATTCAATAATTGGTTTAATCGATTACTAAAACTCTAATATAATTATCTGTAATCAGTCGCACTCAGTGAATTCATGTGATTGAATTCACAGCGTTCGGTTCCAAATTAATTCATTGTTCATATGGGACTGCAAATCGAATTAATAATTATTGAATTTTAAAGTTACCAAGAAATTCATACATAGAACATTTTGTAAATCGTACTAAATGAGTCATAGGAGTATCATGGTACATCTAAGGTTTAAATAGTACCATAAAAAGTACTATAGTACCAACTTTATCATCCCTGATTCAAATATTGAGAAAAAGATTTCACAACAAACCAATACATACGCACTTTAGGCTGTCACTTAACGTTGAATTCTATTTTCAACAGATTTGTCCGCAACAGAACAGAACGAAAAAGTGAAAACTAACAACACATACAGACTTTCAATTGAACAGAAACAAAACAGCTGATTCGTAACAGAACAGAACGTACAAACTAATTCTGCCTTTAATAAAGTTTTAGACAAATTTGGTATGACAGAATGTAACCCAGTAAAGACTCCAATGGAAAAGGGATTACAACTGGAAAATAATAAAAGTAAACTCCAATTGGATCAACCTTACCGCGAACTCTTAGGCAGATTAATGTATATAATCCCAAGAAACAACTTTACGGACTGTCCGTTACAAACGGATTCATGAATCCGGCATTGACGGTACGAAAACGGACCGGAATTGACGTATCCGTCAAAGCGTGTACGAAAACGGACCATTAACGTACAGTAGAATTGGATTACTCAAATTTTTGAAAATTATCCGTTTTAACTCCGTTTTGCTGTATCCGTTTCGGTGCCGTTTAACCGGACTACACCGATTTTCATCAGTTAAAACTCCGTTACAACCGTTATCGGTTTTCTTCCGGTATTACCGGAGTGTGTTTTGTTTAAAAAAAATCAAACAGTTTTATTTATTAATAAAATTAAATATTAATAAAATCTATATATATAAAAAGAAGTATACATTTTGATTGTCACTCCATAACTCGAGAACGGCTGCAGAATATAAAAAATGGCTGAATACGTTTTGCAGAACATGCAATGAGAATGGTTTAAAAAAAAAAAAAAAATCTTTAAAAATATTTTCGTTTGGTTCAGATGTGGGGATTTTTCTGAACATTAGTCATTTTCATCTATATATATAAAAAGAAGTGTACATTTTGATTGTTACTCCATAACTCGAGAACGGCTGCATAAAATAAAAAATGGCTGAATACGTATTTGAGATTTTTAGTGGTAATTTTTTTGGTTATTTTAAATGTATCACTTTTTTAACATATACTTGTATTTCAGATGTTTTTGCAATTAAATATAGAGACGCAGATCTCATGAAAATTTTAATGATGAAGATGTTAAACAACACCAGAGATAAAATGAAAAAAAAAAATCAAAATGTTAAAACCACATCCTTTTATTGATTTTTATTGAATTTTTATGTGGTTTCATATTGTTTTTTAATAATGTAATTGTTAATCCATTTTTGTTAATATCCTTATAAACGTAAAAATTTAAAAATAAAACCAAACTTTTGTTTAAAATTAAAAAAATTAGAAATCATTTAGATAAATAAAACAAAAAAAAAAAAAAAAAAATGGACCATTAAAAAAAAAAAAACGGTATGAATTATGACGGACAGTTTACGGTACGTTTTGAACGTACACTCAATTCGTACACTCCGTTTTATATACAGCATGACGGTACGAAAACGGTCCGTTTTAGCGTGCTTTATACTGTTTCGAATCCGTATTCGATGTTCCTTTTATTCCGTTTTCCGGTCCGTATACTGATCCGGAAAACGGTACGGAAACGGACTTCGGATCCGTATATGCTGTACCGAAAACGGCACATAAACGGACCGGATTGTTTGCTGGGATAGTATGCTCGAGGCCAGATATTTGTTATCAGGTAGGCTACCTTGGACGATTTCAACAAAATCCAACAGAACTTCATTGTCAACATCTAAAAAGAATAGTGAGTTATCTAAAGGGCACTTCTTCTGTAAAATTGAACTTTAAGAAAAATTGTTCTGATCCAGTTGTTGGCTACGCTGATGCAGATTGGGCCACAGATTTATCAGATAGGAAGTCAGTAAGCGGATACGTGTTTAAGGTTTACGGTTGTACAGTTTCTTGGTGCAGTAAAAAGCAACAAACAGTGGCGACATCATCATCTGAAGCAGAATACGTCGCCTTAAGTTTAGCAACAACAGAAGCCATTTGGTTGAGGGGAATAATGCAAGATCTTCAAGAAATTGAAAGCGACTACAAAGTTAAAATTTTTGAAGATAATAGAGGTTGTATAGGAATCGCAAGCAACTTAGAGAGCAAACGTGTTAAGCACATTGATATTAAAAATCACTTTGTTCGAGAAAGTGTTAAAAATGGATTAATCGAAATAGAAGCTATTTGTAGTGAAAACCAATTGGCAGATATTTTTACGAAGTCAACAGATCCAAGTCGTTTCATTAAGCTACGATGTGAACTTGGGTTAATCGATTGAGAGGGAGTGTAGAAATGTTTTTCAATCGAGTTTGTTTTTTGTTTTTATGTTTTCTAATTTTGAAAACTTTGTCATTCTGTGAAAATTTTGTGAACTGAATAAATCAAACTTTTTCTTATCTTTTTAAATTTGTAAAATAAAATTCTTTAATTATCGTCAATCGTGTTATATTACTAGATGTTTAGAGTGTTTTTAAGACACAAAAAAGAAAGAAACTGGTATTTTTTCAAATAATATAAACCGATAACAATATAAATCGAAAAATAGATCCAGTTGGCAAAAATTCATAATTTTGTTGGCAGCAAAAATCATAGAATCATCATTTAGTTATTTTGGGTATTAAATATCGTCAAAATGACGATAAATTGTTAAACCTGGCAACACTGCATGCGATTGCTACTAAACATACATACATACCATTTATAAAACCTACATAGATACAGGGTGGCTGATAAATATTGCTATATTAAGAAAATCAAATAACTTTTATAAATATTTTTTATTCTTTCATTTGAAAAGCAATAAATTTTAGTTAGATTCCCCCAATCGTTCATTTTACTTAAATTGAAAGACGAATCAATGAAGCAAAAAAAAAAAAAAAATGGAACCGATTAATAACTCAGAAAAAAAGTTATTACGTTTTTGTTTTGTAGTGGCATTTATCAGCCACCCTGTATTCCAAAACAAAAAAACAACAACAATATTTTGTGGGTTTTTTTGTTTTTGTGCGTGTTGATTATGACCACGGATGGTAACCGATTCTATGTGGTTTGGTGAACGCTATTTTTTTTCAGATATTGGTAGATTATTTCGGTAACGGTATTTTTATGGTATTGATATTTTAATTATATCGGTAACGGTATTTTACGGATAACGGTATTTAAATTATTTCGGTAACGGTATTTTAAGATTTTGATATTCTAATTATACCGGTAACGGTATTTTACGGATAACGGTATTTCAATTATTTCGGTAACGGTATTTTTGGGATAACGATAGTCAGTTGGAAGGTTTTTGAACCGGAGACCGTATTTTAGCGATATTGACTGCCATCCCTGATTGCGTATATTCTTGTGTATAAGCATTGAATGTACGTATATATGATGAAATAAATAGAATATTTAAAAATTTGATTCAAAATTTTAAGAGGTATTCCCACATTTTTACTCATAACTTTTGAACGCGTTAACCGATTTTAATCATTTTCACTAAGAAACTGTTCATGATATCAACAAACAATTTGACTGAAAATTAGCAATACCTCTTCTGTATTGGCGGAGTATTTTGTATTAACACAGACAGACGGACAGACGAACATGGCTATATCGACTCCTCTATTCATGCTGATCAAGAATATATATAGTTTATGGGGTCCCAGAATTTTTTTAAAAGAATTACAAACATTTGACAAAGTGATATATACCCTCCTGCACTATGGGATGGAGGGTATAAAAAAAAAACGGGATTAATTTGTATTTTTGCAGTAATCGGGAAAAAACCGAAAACGTTTGCTTTCCAGTCATTATTATTATGCTCAAATTAAAGGAAATTCCAGTCAAAGTAATGAAAATTTCGTGGGGTTTCCAAAAATCAACATTTCATATTCTATTTTTACATAATTGTTAAGAAAATGAAAATTTCACACACATTTTATTTCAAACTAAACAGTGTACAAAATGACACTTAATCTGAAAATTTCGAATATAAAAAAAAAACAATGGGATTAACTTGTATTTTTGCAGTAATCGGGAAAACCGAAAACGTTTGCTTTCCTGTCATTATTATTATGCTCAAATTAAAGGAAACTCCAGTCAAAGTAATGAAAATTTCGTGGGGTTTCCAAAAATCAATATTTCATATTCTATTTTTACATAATTGTTAAGAAAATGTAAATTTCACACACATTTTTTTTCAAACTTAACAGTGTACAAAATGACACTTAATCTGAAAATTTCGAATATTAAAAAAACAAACAATGGGATTAACTTGTATTTTGCAGTAATCGGGAAAAATCGAAAACGTTTGCCTTCCAGTCATTATTATATTAAAATTAAAATAAATTCCAAAAAGAGTAATGAAAATTTCGTGGGGTTTCCAAAAATCAATATTTCATATTCTATTTTTACATAATTGTTAAGAAAATGTAAATTTCACACACATTTTTTTTCAAACTAAACAGTGTACAAAATGACACTTAATCTGAAAATTTCGAATATTAAAAAAAAAACAATGAGATTAACTTGTATTTTTGTAGTAATCGGGAAAAACCGAAAACGTTTGCTTTTCAGTCATTATTATTATGCTCAAATTAAAGGAAATTCCAGTCAAAGTAATGAAAATTTCGTGGGGTTTCCAAAAATCAACATTTCATATTCTAATTTTACATAATTGTTAAGAAAATGTAAATTTCACACACATTTTTTTTCAAACTAAACAGTGTACAAAATGACACTTAATCTGAAAATTTCGAATATTAAAAAAACAAACAATGGGATTAACTTGTATTTTTACAGTAATCGGGAAAAACCTGAAAACGTTTGTTTTCCAGTCATTATTATTGTGCTCAAATTAAAGGAAATTCCAGTCAAAGTAATAAAAATTTCGTGGGGTTTCCAAAAATGAACATTTCATTTTCTATTTTTACATAATTGTTAAGAAAATGTAAATTTCACACACATTTTTTTTCAAACTAAACAGTGTACAAAATGACACTTAATCTGAAAATTTCGAATATTAAAAAAACAAACAATATGATTAACTTGTATTTTTGCAGTAATCGGGAAAAATCGAAAACATTTGCTTTCTAGTCATTATTATTATGCTCAAATTAAAGGAAATTCCAGTCAATGTAATGAAAATGTTGTGGGGTTTCCAAAAATCAACATTTCATATTCTATTTTTACATAATTGTTAAAAAAATGTAAATTTCACACACATTTTTTTTCAAACTAAGCAGTGTACAAAATGATACTTAATCGGAAAATTTCGAATATTAAAAAAAAAACAATGGGATTAACTTGTATTTTTGCAGTAATCGGGATAAATCGAAAACGTTTGCTTTTCAGTCATTATTATTATGCTCAAATTAAAGGAAATTCCAGTCAAAGTAATGAAAATTTCGTGGGGTTTCCAAAAATCAACATTTCATATTCTAATTTTACATAAGTGCTAAGAAAATGTAAATTTCACACACATTTTTTTTCAAACTGACCAATGTACAAAATGACACTTAATCTGAAAATTTCGAATATTAAAAAAAACAAGTGGAAGCATTAAAGTCCGATGTGCCGAATTTGGTATAAAAAAGATTAAATTCGGCTGTGCCGAATTTTTGGATACCCTCCATCTCATTGTTTGAATTAACCAGTGCAAGTGAAAATAATAGATATATATATCTATATTCCTTGTAAAAATAACAATAACAATGTTGTTTTTATAAGTAAAATAAAATATGATTAATTAATGTATTTGGGGTGAAGAAAACAATGTTGTATCAATTATCGGTAAAAGCGAACTGCACTGTATATAAATACAGATAAAGATTTACACAATTCAATATATATGGTTTGTGTCTTTGCTATAAAAAAATCGTCGATATTCAGGCGCTGAAATCGCTATGTTTAATTTCTATGATATTAAATATATATTTGAATTGGGAGTTAAAATCCAATTAATATTCTTTTAAGAATCCAATTGCAATTGATGGAAACGTCCAATTGGGAAAATTCTCAATAGCGCCATCTATTAAGTTATAAAGGGATAGGTTTAAAAGGATAGTAATAAGAAAAAAATTGTTTTAAAAATAATAAATATATTGTGAATTAGTAATTTAATTTAATATCTAATTGTAATTGAGAAAGAACATAATTGGAAGAATAACTGGCTCCTTTTGAATTGTGAAGGGAAGTTTACAAAAAAAAAATAATGGAAAAAAAAATATTCTTAGAAAAAAAAAACTTTTATTTTGTAAATGAAACGAATTTAGTAGAAAAAAATCTAACGCTCGATTAACGAGGGTTATGTGGACAAAAATAAACTCAGCTTATTGCAATAATTAAATGCAGTTTGCTTATAACACTTGAAATAGGGGAAAATCACAAATCGATGTCTCAAAGTAATCAATATTTGTAGAAAATAATATTATCCGTACATGAAATATTTAAATATAATGTAGCACTGAAATAATTATTTTTCTATAAAACAAAACCCCGGGATTTTAGTAGAAAAAAGCCACAAAATAGGCTCTTAGCAATGTAACGAAAATGAATTGTATAAAATACAAAACACTTTAATTTTAGCGAAAAACATACCGATTTGATCTTAACATACTAGGAATATTATATTTTAATAATATTAATGAAAACTTTAAATGTTTTTCATCTTATTTTTCACTGAAACACAAATTAATGTTCAAAGTTATTCTGCAGGTTTGTTCTCAATGAAGGAAGTTTTTTTTGGGATAATAATTGGTTTTAAAATCAGTAGTGACAATTTACAGAATTAATAAAACCTGTGGAAAGAGTTGAAAAATCGTTTGCATGCACTGACAGGTATTTAATATTACATTTTAAGCAAAGTTATGCTTCTTCACATGGACTTTTAAAAAAACATTTAGGGGTCCAAGAAGGTGATTACGTAGAAACTTTTGAACTGTTTTGTAAATACTACATTAATATAGTTTAAGTAGCAATCGTTTCAGAATTGAAGGGAAATGCAAATTGAAGTATTTATGAAATCTGTGGATATAAGAAGTCCGTTATATCAGACATCATTTGTACGGAGTCTTGTTGACGAGACAAACAATTTAAATAAAATGAATTCTTTATAACAAAGATCCATATTGCAATTTTTATTGTTATTGAATTTCAGAGGGAAATTAGTGTTTTAGTGAATTAGTTTTAGTGAATTTAGGGGTTAAAAAGCATACGCTAATTAAAAAAAGATTTAAAAAAAATGCGCTTGCTGAGACATACATAATGAAATAATTATTAAATACCCGTTTACATTACAACACACGTGTTTATACTATACATCACATAAGTCAAACGGAAAGTGTGATAATATTAAGTTTGTCAAAAAATTAAAAAAGAAAATATTTTGTGTGTTTAGAGTGTTTTCGAGACACAAAAAATTAAAGAAACTGGTATTTTTCAAATTATATAAATCAAAAAATAGATCCGGGGACAAATTAATATGTTTTGCTGAAATATTAAACTTTTGTCAAAAATTCGTAAATTTTTTGGAAGCAAAAATCGTCCAATAGTCATTTAGTTATTTTGGGTATTAAATATCGTCAAAATGGCTATAAATCGTCAAACCTGGCAACACTGCATGTGATTGCTTCTAATGCATACATACAGGCACGTAGCTAGGAATTTGTTTCGGGGAATTTTTTCTTTTGTTTGCTAAATTTTTACCTACACGTAATGGGCAATCATGTATTAATAATAGAAATAGCTTTCTGATTTCATTTTGAAAGAAAAACATCCCGCATAAAGTGCATTTCCTTAAAATGCATTTTTTCATTTATTACACTTAGGAAATTATGTTGGTAAAGACGACTGCAATTGTAGTCAAAAACAAATGAAATTTCATTTAAAAAAAGGACGACTTACATTTCATTAAATTCAACTAACATTGTCATTTGTTTTTTAATGTTCAAAAAATGACTAACAATTGTAGTAAAAATGAACCACATGGTAGTAAAAAACAAGTGGAAGCATTAAAGTCCGATGTGCCGAAAAGATGTGCCGAAAAGATGTGCCGAAAAGATTAAATTCGGCTGTGCCGAATTTTTGGATACCCTCCATCTCATTGTTTGAATTAACCAGTGCAAGTGAAAATAATATATATATATATCTATATTCCTTGTAAAAATAACAATAACAATGTTGTTTTTATAAGTAAAATAAAATATGATTAATTAATGTATTTGGGGTGAAGAAAAAAATGTTGTATCAATTATCGTTAAAAGCGAACTGCACTGTATATAAATACAGATAAAGATTTACACAATTCAATATATGTGGTTTGTGTCTTTGCTATAAAAAAATCGTCGATATTCAGGCGCTGAAATCGCTATGTTTAATTTCTATGATATTAAATATATATTTGAATTGGGAGTTAAAATCCAATTAATATTCTTTTAAGAATCCAATTGCAATTGATGGAAACGTCCAATTGGGAAAATTGTCAATAGCGCCATCTATTAAGTTATAAAGGGATAGGTTTAAAGGGACAGTAATAAGAAAAAAATTGTTTTAAAAATAATAAATATATTGTGAATTGTGCGCCCCGGTAGGCTAGTTGGTAGCGTGCTGGCTTATCAGGCACCGGTCTGTTTTCGCTACAACGCGCCGAAGGCCATAGTAGCTAGTGCTCGGTTAGGGTAATATTTATATAATTTGTGATTATTAATTAATAAATAAAATAAATATTGTGAATTAGTAATTTAATTTAATATCTAATTGTAATTGAGAAAGGACCTAATTGGAAGAATAACTGGCTCCTCCATTTAAATTGTGAAGGGAAGTTTATAAAAAAAAAGAAAAAAATATTCTTAGGAAAAAAACTGTTGTTTTGTAAATGAAACGAATTTAGTAGAAAAAAATCTAACACTCGATTAACGAGGGTTATGTGGTCAAAAAATAAACTCAGTTTATTGCAATAATTAAATGCAGTTTGCTTATAACACTTGAAATAGGGGAAAAGCACAAATCGATGCCTCAAAGTAACCAATATTTGTAGAAAATAATATTATCCATACATGAAATATTTACATATAATGTAGCACTGAAATAATTATTTTTTCTATAAAACAAAACCCGTGATTTTAGTAGAAAAAAGCCACAAAATAGGCTTTTAGCAATGTAAGGAAAATGAATTGTATTAAATACAAAAACACTTTAATTTTAGCGAAAAACATACCGATTTGATCTAAACATGCTAGGAATATTATATTTTAATAATATTAATAAAAACTTTAAATGTTTTTCATCTTATGTTTCACTGAAACACAAATTAATATTCAAAGTTATTCTGCAGGTTTGTTCTCAATGAAGCAATTTTTTTTTTTTGGAATAATAGTTGGTTTTAAAATCAGTAGTGACAATTTACAGAATTGATAAAAACTGTGGAAAGAGTTGAGAAATCGTTTGCATGCACTGACAGGAATTTAATATTACATTTTAAGCAAAGTTATGCTTTTTTCACATGGACTTTTAAAAAAGCATTTAGGGGTCCAAGAAGGTGATTACGTAGAAACTTTTGAACTGTTTTGTAAATACTACATTAACATAGTTTAAGTGGCAATCGTTTCAGTTACATATATTCAGTTGAATTGGACAGAACTATAAGGAAATGCAAATTGAAGTATTTATGAAATCTGTGGATATAAGAAGTCCGTTATATCAGACATCATTTGTACGGAGTCTTGTTGACGAGACAAACAATTTAAATAAAATGAATTCTTTATAACAAAGATCCATATTGCAATTTTATTGTTATTGAATTTCAGAGGGAAATTAGTGTTTTAGTGAATTAGTTTTAGTGAATTTAGGGTTTAAAAAGCATACGCGAATTAAAAAAAAAAGATTTAAAAAAAAATGCGCTTGCTGAGGCATACATAATGAAATAATTATTAAATACCCGTTTACATTACAACACACGTGTTTATACTATACATCACATAAGTCAAACGGAAAGTGTGATAATATTAAGTTTAGCAAAATATTAAAAAAGAAAATACTGTGTGTGTTTAGAGTGTTTTCGTGACACAAAAAATTAAAGAAACTGGTATTTTTTCAAATTATATAAATTAAAAAATTGATCCGGTGACAAATTAACATGTAAATTTTTTGGAAGCAAAAATCGTCCAATAGTCATTTAGTTATTTTGGGTATTAAATATCGTCAAAATGACTATAAATCGTCAAACCTGGCAACACTGCATGTGATTGCTTCTAATGCATACATACAGGCACGTAGCTAGAAATTTGTTTCGGGGGGGCTTTTCGATTTTTTTTGATTATATATTTTTTTTTGCACACTAAAGTAACAGCTTTTTCTTTTGTTTGCTAAATTTTTGCCAAATTTTTACCTACACGTAATGGGCAATCATGTATTAATAATAGAAATAGCTTTCTGATTTCATTTTGAAACAAAAACCTCCTGCATAAAGTGCATTTCCTTAAAATGCATTTTTTCATTTATTACTTATTGTGTTCATTATTTTGCGAATTTTGATGTCTATATTGCGAAACAACGCTTTAATCTGTTTGATCACAAATTTGAAAATGTTTGTGTACTTTAAGTTGGATATGCATCGTTATTGTCTAATTACGTTAAATTTTTAGCTAAATATTAATTTTTAGTTTAATTAAATAAAAAAAGGATTATGCGGAAAACTTTTTGAAAACCACGAAAAATAAAATTGCGTTACTTTATATTTGTATGTGCTAATATACGTCTAGGGTAGCTAAAACTTGATAAATGTAAAAAAAAGTAAAAAAGTTTCAACTTCTAATAACCCGATTAAAATTAATATGATGCTTTATATAATCATACGAAATTTAATATGAGTCTTAATAAAGTTTTATCCGAGAAATGGGCATAATAATTATATTTGCATTAGTTTAGTTTTAATTTGATAATATCAGATTAAATAACATCCGAATAATGACGCGATACAATTTAATACGATTTTATACAGCGGTATAAATTTATATGTGAACTGATACTGAAATATACAAAATAAGCTATAGTTGTGTCCGGTTTTTGATTTTAAAACTTCATGAAAATCCAAAATATCTATTAATCCTTTTAGACTTTAGCCACTTGCAAAAGGTTTACAACTTTATAATTTGTAACAAATTCCATAGCATTTGGAAATTTTATTATATTCAAAAATAAAAAAATATAAATGAAGATTTTGTGGTATTTATTAACTTACACCATTGAATAACAAAGACGGAAAAAACGTTGAAACTAAATTTAGAGTTTTAGATTGAAAAAAATCTTAGACTAAATTAAGAACTCATAATGTTACAAATGAAACAAATTCTTTTTTTAGGGTTAAGAACCAGAAAGAAATCAATTCAAAAGACAAAAATTGGGGTAAATTTTGTGTATAAAATTATACACAAAATGATGCAATTAATTGTATTGATGTAATACACATTTACATCCAAAATATAATTGACAAATTTTCTAGTGTGACTCTGCATGGGGTAATATACAATTTTATCTAAAATAAAATTGTGTTTTTTAAAATATGATATAATATCAAAATATATATTATTTTGCAATGTCTAGGTATATAAATATAACGTAATTATTAATTGGATTAGTTTTAGCGTATTCTAAATGCAATATACAATTATACGCAACTATATATGACATCATATTAAATTTTTTCTACGAAATTAATTTTATATATGAATTTATATAATTATGTCCGGTTAAATGCACTGGCAGACAAAACCTTATAAGTGCATATAAAATAATGTATTATTTTATGCAAAAGTTTTAACTCGGGAAATTAAAGAATTATAACCGTCCAAAAAACAAATTAAAAGCAAATACCCTATATAATTTGCCTGCCACTTAAAAGGAAGCTTTTCCGATGGGTTTCCTTTGAAATTAAATTCGGATAGGTGATAAAGCAGCAAAGATATATGAAAAACGTATCTATTTTTAAAATTGGTGGTGAAAATTAACACATTTTTGTATGAAAATATGTTTAAAGTTTAGGAAATTTAGACTTATTTAAAAACAGCGTTCAAATCCTCGAGAAAACACACATTTTGAAAACCATTTTGACACTATGTCGTGGACCCCGGCTGCCACTTATTTGAATTATTTTAACAAATTATTCACTATTTTTTCCCCTTTTTCATATATCCGACTTCATGTATTGTATTAAAAAAATCGTAAATTTTACAAGCAAGCGTGATTGTAGTCTGAAAGAAATAATAAAGAAAAAATATAAAATTGGAAAATTTAAAATTTAAAAATATACCTGACATCGCCTAGGTCTTATTTCCATCGCCTAGGTCTTATTTATTTCGTATTTCCAATTCACTTTGATTTATATTTTGACAATTTCAAACGCTTTTCAAATTGTCTTTAATCAATTTTTTAAATAAAAACCCTTTAAAATGTCTAAAAAAAAAACTACATCGTTATTACTGGTTTAGCTGCTTGATTTTAAAATGTCGCATTTCAAGGAGCGCCGATAAAAATTTGTTTACATTTAGTCTAAAAATAAATTGAGAAAATTTGAGTCCCATTGGACCACGTTAACATGTTATGCATATCGATCAAAGTTTAAAAAAATATGAGATATCGAAATATACCTATATCGTAAAATATATAAAATATAAAATACTGAAAACTATGTTACCAGATGCGTGCGTAGCAAACCAAATTTACCAAAAAGATTGCACTGTAAGTAAAGTAACGACTTTTACGGCACAAGTAAACTTAATTTTGAGTCTTAGTGGTAGCTCCATTTTAAAAGATTATGTCAAAATACAGAGAAAAAATCATTGTCAAAAAAAATTCAATTAAACTTTTGTTCGATTTCAAACTTACTTTCAATTAACTGTTTAATTGAAAATGAATTTGGTATAAAAAAATTCTCAGTTTTTATAACGTTGAACAACATTGAAACAAATGCAAAAATTTTAAAAAGTCGCCAAAATTAAAAAAAAAATCGTTTAAAGTTGAAAATTCGCGTTTCTTTAATTTTGGTCATTTTTTTTTTAAATATTTTTTTGAATTTTGGCGTTTATTTTGGGAGTTTTTTAAATTTCTGCAATTTTGAGGATTGTTTTGGCAATTTTTTTTTCAAATTTTGCGATTTGTCAAATGGTCTAATTTTTCCCAATAGTAAACAATATTCAATTAAATTTTTAATAGATGTGAATAAAACTATATGTAATTGAAAATAATATTAATTAAATAGATACAAATTATTTTAGTTGTTACTACAATTGCATCAACACGACCGAATTTAGTTAAACTTTTGCTGAATCAACAAATATTTTAATTAAAACTCAATTTTAGTTTTTTCTGTTTAGTTTGCATTGTCTCAAACAATTTTTTGATTATATTTTAAGTCAAAGACTTCGAAATCTCTTATGAAAAGATTTTATTTATTGCTTTTTGTCGAAAATCAACTCTAACAATGATAGCCGCCCATTTGCAGGTGATGTGTTCTAACGAAATTTTAAGATTCGAATCATATAAAACTATTTCCTATTTGATCCAAGTCAAAAATAATTATTTTCATATTAAATTTATCAATAACATTGTTACTTTCTAACGAATTGTATTAAGTTTTTAAATTTGTCAAATCATTTCGTGGGGGCTCTAGCCCCCAGGCCCCCCCCCTCCCACCACCCCCTAGCTACGTGCCTGCATACATACCAGTTATAAAAACCATCATACATACATACATACATACATACATACATACATACATACATACATACATACATACATACATACATACATACATACAGGGTGGGTGATGCATATTGTTACAATAAGAAATTTAAATAACTTTTTTATTTCTTTGTTTTTACATTTGAAAAGCCATACATTTTTAATAAGTATTTTTAATTGCTTTTAAGAAACAATTTATTTAAAATGACTAACACGCCTGAAGACATCAAATGCAAGCGAAATTCCGTGCAAATTACAGAGAAAATCCAAGCTAAGGGGCAAGTCTACTGCGTTCAATTGCTTGTTGTTTGATTTTTTTAAAGGAGAGAAATGAAAATCCTTAAGCAGAACTGTCCGTATTGACTGTCTGGTGATAAATATATGAGCAAAAATATTCCATGTCGAAACTTTAGAATTGACTTGTATTGCAGCAACTATGGCAACAATTGTTTCTTACATTCGAACTGAGAAATTTTGATTAAAAGGCGTCCTAATGATTGTTCCACGATTGACAAAATAATTTACGAGCCCAATCTGCTCGGAGGAGTGCCGCCTAATGTGCCCGTTAAGTTTGTTTATGCGGAAATGCCAGCCCCCAAAGCATTGTAGTGGCGCACAATCAAAATGTTAGTTTCATTACCCCATTCGTTCATTTCCTTAAATTGAAAGACGAATCAATGAAACCAAAAAAAAAAAATAAATCGAACCGATTAATAACTCAGAAAAAAAGTTATTACGTTTTCTTTTGTAGTGACATTTATCAGCCACCCTGTATTACAAAACAAAACAAAAAACAACAACAATATTTTGTGGTTTTTTCCCAGATTTTTTTTTAAAAGAACTACAACTACTTTTACAAAGTGTGTATACCCTCCGCACTATGGGATGGCAAAGAATTTTTACAAACACGCTTGCGGAGACATACATAATGAAATAATTATTAAATACCCATTTACATTACGACACATATGTTTACACTATACATCACATCAATCAAACAAAAAGTGTAATAAAATTAAGTTTGTCAAAAAATTAAAAAAGAAAATATTTTATGCGTTTAGAGTGTTTTCGAGACACAAAAAAGAAAGAATGTGGTATTTTTTCAAATAATATTAATCGATAATAATATAAATCGAAAAATAGATCCAGTGACAAATAAATATGCTTTGGTGATATATTAAACTTTTGGCAAAAATTCGTAATTTTGTTGGCAGCAAAAATCATAAAATCATCATTTAGTTATTTTGGGCATTAAATATCGTCAAAATGACGATAAATCGTCAAACCTGGCAACACTGCATGCGATTGCTACTAAACATACATCCATACATGCATACATACCATTTAACAAAAAAAAACAACAACAATATTTTGTGGGTTTTTTGTTTTTTGTGCGTGTTGATTATGACCACGGATGGTAACAGATTCTATGTGGTTATTGGTTTGGTTAACGCTATTTTCTTTTATTTCGGTAACGGTATTTCAGAGGTAACTAGATTTCAGTTATTTCGGTTGCGGGCTTTTAGCGCTAACGGTGTTTTATTTATTGCGTTAACGGTATTTTAGATACAAAATAACGTTACATTTTAGTTATTTCGGTAACTTTATTTTAGGGAAAAGATTTTTCAGTTATTTTTTAACGGCATTTTAAGGGTAACGTTATTTTAGCTATTCAGGTAATGTTAATGCAAACTACAATTTTTGGCCCCATTATGCCCGAGTCTTAATGATTTTCTAGTTTATGATCATACTTTGGGAAAATATATATGTATATTTAAAGAAGTTTTTTTTCAGATCTTGGTAGATTATTTCGGTAACGGTATTTTTATGGTATTGATATTTTAATTATATCGGTAACGGTATTTTACGGATAATGGTATTTCAATTATTTCGGTTACGGTATTTTAAGATATTGATATTTTAATTATATCGGTAACGGTATTTTACGGATAACGGTATTTCAATTATTTCGGTAACTGTATTTTTGGGAAAACGATAGTCAGTTATAAAGGGTTTGAATCGGAGACAGTATTTAAGAGATATTGACTGCCATCCCTGATTGCGTATATTCTTGTGTATAAGCATTGAATGTACGTATGTATGATGAAATAAATAGAATATTTTAAAATTTGATTCAAAATTTTAAGAGGTATTCCCACATTTTCACTCATAACTTTTGAACGCGTTAACCGATTTTGATCATTTTCACTACCAAACTGCTCATGATATCAACAAACAATTTGACTGAAAATTAGCAACACCTCTTCTGTATTAGCGGAGTATTTTGTATTAACACAGACAGACGGACAGACGGACATGGCTATATCGACTTCTCTATTCATGCTGATCAAGAATATATATAGTTTATGGGGTCCCAGATTTTTTTTAAAAGAATTACAAACATTTGACAAAGTGATATATACCCTCCTGCACTATGGGATGGAGGGTATAATAAACCAAAAATTTTTTTTTTATATTTTTAAATAACAAAAAACAACTGTAAAAAATGAATGTAAAATCATAAAACAGTCATTTGATGTGAGTTGTTTTTTTAAATGAACTACAAGGTTAGTTAAAAATTTTATTTGTTCTACAAATGACTTACATTTACATTAAAAATAATTAAACTGTATTACAACCCAAACAACTACATATTTTTAAAGCAGAAGTTCCCTGAGTGTACTTATTGTGTTCATTATTTTGCGAATTTTGATGTCTATATTGCGAAACAACGCTTTAATCTGTTTGATCACAAATTTGAAAATGTTTGTGTACTTTAAGTTGGATATGCATCGTTATTGTCTAATTACGTTAAAATTTTAGCTAAATATTAATTTTTAGTTTAATTAAATAAAAAAAGGATTATGCGGAAAACTTTTTGAAAACCACGAAAAATAAAATTGCGTTACTTTATATTTTTATGTGCTAGTATACGTCTAGTGTAGCTAAAACTTGATAAATGTAAAAAAAGTAAAAAAGTTTCAACTTCTAATAACCCGATTAAAATTAATATGATGCTTTATATAATCATACGAAATTTAATATGAGTCTTAATATAGTTTTATCCGAGAAATGGGCATAATAATTAAATATCATCCGAATAATGACGCGACACAATTTAATACGATTTTATAAAGCGGTATAAATTTATATCTATCCAGAAAATTCAAAATATCTATTAATCTTTTTAGACTTTAGCCGCTTGCAAAAGGTTTACAACTTTATAATTTGTAACAAATTCTATAGCATTTTTAAATTTTATTTATAATAATATTGTGTTTTTTTTTTAAATATGATATAATATCAAAATATATATTATTTTGCAATGTCTAGGTATATAAATATATCGTAATTATTAATTGGATTAGTTTTAGCGTATTCTAAATGCAATATACAATTATACGCAACTATATATGACATCATATTAAATTTTTTATACGAAATTAATTTTATATATGAATTTATATAATTATGTCCGGTTAAATGCACTGGCAGACAAAACCTTATAAGTGCATATAAAATAATGTATTATTTTATGCAAACGTTTTAACTCGGGAAATTAAAGAATTATAACCGTCCAAAAAACAAATTAAAAGCAAATACCCTATATAATTTGCCTGCCACTTATAAGGAAGCTTTTCCGATGGGTTCCCTTTGAAATTTAATTCGAATAGGTGATAAAGCAGCAAAAATATATTTTTTTTTTTTTTTTTTATTTTTATTTTTTCAATTTTTTATTAATGAAAAACGTATCTATTTTTAAAATTGGTGGTGAAAATTAACACATTTTTGTATGAAAATATGTTTAAAGTTTAGGAAATTTAGACTTATTTAAAAACAGCGTTCAAATCCTCGAGAAAACACACATTTTGAAAACCATTTTGACACTATGTCGTGGACCCCGGCTGCCACTTATTTGAATTATTTTAACAAATTATTCACTATTTTTTCCCCCTTTTCATATATCCGACTTCATGTATTGTATTAAAAAAATCGTAAATTTTACAAGCAAGCGTGATTGTAGTCTGAAAGAAACAATAAAGAAAAAATATAAAATTGGAGAATTTAAAAATATACCTGACATCGCCTAGGTCTTATTTCCATCGCCTAGCTCTTATTTATTTCGTATTTCCAATTCACTTTGATTTATATTTTGGACAATTTCAAACGCTTTTCAAATTGTCTTTAATCAATTTTTTAAATAAAAACCCTTTAAAATGTCTAAAAAAAACTACATCGTTATTACTGGTTTAGCTGCTTGATTTTAAAATGTCGCATTTCAAGGAGCGCGGATAGAAATTTGTTTAGTCTAAAAAGAAATCGAGAAAATTTGAGTCCCATTGGACCACGTTAACATGTTATGCATATCGATCAAAGTTTGAGGCTTAAATTTGTTTCAAAAAATTAAAAAAATATGAGATATCGAAATATATATCGTAAAAAAAATACTGAAAGCTATGTTACCAGATGCGTGCGTAGCAAACCAAATTTACCAAAAAGATTGCACTGTAAGTAAAGTAACGACTTTTACGGCACAAGTAAACTTAATGTTGAGTCTTAGTGGTAGCTCCATTTTAAAAGATTATGTCAAAATACACAGAAAAAATCATTGTCAAAAAAAAAATTCAATTAAACTCTTGTTCGATTTCAAACTTACTTTCAATTAACTGTTTAATTGAAAATGAATTTGGTATAAAAAAAAATTCTCAGTTTTTATAACGTTGAACAACATTGAAACAAATGCAAAAATTTTAAAAAGTCGCCAAAATTCAAAAAATCGTTTAAAGTTGAAAATTCGCGTTTCTTTAATTTTGGTAATTTTTTTTAAATTTTGGCGTTTATTTTGGGAGTTTTTTAAATTTCTGCAATTTTGAGTATTGTTTTGGCAATTTTTTTTTTTCAAATTTTGCGATTTTTCAAATGGTCTAATTTTTCCCAATAGTAAACAATATTCAATTAAATTTTTAATAGATGTGAATAAAACTACATGTAATTGAAAATAATATTAATTAAATAGATACAAATTATTTTAGTTGTTACTACAATTGCATCAACATGACCGAATTTAGTTAAACTTTTGCTGAATCAACAAATATTTTAATTAAAACTCAATTTTAGTTTTTTCTGTTTAGTTTGCATTGTCTCAAACAATTTTTTGATTATATTTTAAGTCAAAGACTTCGAAATCTCTTATGAAAAGATTTTATTTATTGCTTTTTGTCGAAAATCAACTCTAACAATGATAGCCGCCCATTTGCAGGCGATGTTTTCTAACGAAATTTTAAGATTCGAATCATATAAAACTATTTCCTATTTGATCCAAGTCAAAAATAATTATTTTCATATTAAATTTATCAATAACATTGTTACTTTCTAACGAATTGTATTAAGTTTTTAAATTTGTCAAATCATTTCGGGGGGCTCTAGCCCCCAAGCCCCCCCCCCCCCCTAGCTACGTGCCTGCACACATACCAGTTATAAAAACCTTCATACATACATACATACATACATACATACATACATACATACATACATACATACATACATACATACATACATACATACATACATACATACATACATACATACATACATACATACATACATACATACATACATACATACATACATACATACATACATACATACATACATACATACAGGGTGGCTGATGCATATTGTTACAATAATTAATTTAAATAACTTTTTTATTTTTATTTCTTTGTTTTTATGGCTAATGGCTTTTAAGAAACAATTTATTTAAAATGACTAACACGCCTGATGACATCAAATGCAATCGAAATTCCGTGCATTCCAAGCTAAGGGGCAAGTCTACTGCGTTCAATTGCTTGTTGTTTGATTTTTTTAAAGGAGAGAAATGAAAATTCTTAAGCAGAATTGTCCGTATTGACTGTCTGGTGATAAATATATGAGCAAAAATATTCCATGTCGAAACTCTAGAATTGACTTGTATTGCAGCAACTATGGCAACAATTGTTTCTTACATTCGAACTGAGAAATTTTTATTAAAAGGCGTCCTAATGATTGTTCCACGATTGACAAAATAATTTACGAGCCCAATCTGCTCGGAGGAGTGCCGCCTAATGTGCCCGTTAAGTTTGTTTATGCGGAAATGCCAGCCCCCAAAGCATTGTAGTGGCGCACAATCAAAATGTTAGTTTAATTACCCCATTCGTTCATTTCCTTAAATTGAAAGACGAATCAATGAAACCAAAAAAAATAAATAAATCGAACCGATTAATAACTCAGAAAAAAAGTTATTACGTTTTCTTTTGTAGTGACATTTATCAGCCACCCTGTATTGCAAAACAAAACAAAAAAAACAACAACAATATTTTGTGGGTTTTTCCCAGATTTTTTTTAAAAAGAACTACAACTACTTTTACAAAGTGTGTATACCCTCCGCACTATGGGATGGACAATTAAATTTACAAACACGCTTGCGGAGACATACATAATGAAATAATTATTAAATACCCATTTACATTACGACACATATGTTTATACTATACATCACATAAATCAAGCAAAAAGTGTAATAAAATTAAGTTTGTCAAAAAATTAAAAAAGAAAATAGTTTATGTGTTTAGAGTGTTTTCGAGACACAGAAAATTAAAGAAACTGGTATTTTTTCAAATAATATAAATCGAAAAATTGATCCAGTGACAAATAAATATGTTTTGCTGATATATTAAACTTTTGGCAAAAATTCGTAATTTTGTTGGCAGCAAAACCCATAAAGTCATCATTTAGTTATTTTGGGTATTAAATATAGTCAAAATGACGATAAATCGTCAAACCTGGCAACACTACATGCGATTGCTACTAAACATACATACATACATACATACATACCAGTTATAAACAACAATATTTTGTGGGTTTTTTTGTTATTGTACGTGTTGATTATGACCACGGATGGTGACTGATTCTATGTGGTTATTGGCTTCGCGAATGCTATTTTCTTTTATTTCGGTAACGTTATTTTAGGGGTAACTATATTTAAGTTATTTCGGTTGCGGGCTTTTAGCGTTAACGGTATTTTATTTATTTCGCTAGCGGTATTTTAGATATAAAATAACGTTACATTTTAGTTATTTCGGTAACTTTATTTCAGGGAAAGATTTTTCAGTTATTTTGGTAACGGCATTTTAAGGGTAACGTTATTTTAGATATTCAGGTAATGTTAATGCACACCACAATTTTTAGCCCCATTATGCCCGAGTTTTGATTACTTTCTTGCTTATGATCATACTTTGGGAAAATATATATATTTAAAGAAGTTTTTTCAGATCTTAGTAGATTATTTCGGTAACGGTATTTTTATGGTATTGAAATTTTAATTATATCGGTAACGGTATTTTACGGATAACGGTGTTTCAATTATTTCGGTAACGGTATTTTAAGATATTGATATTTTATTTATATTGGTAACGGTATTTTACGGATAACGGTATTTCAATTATTTCGGTAACGCTATTTTTGGGTTAACGATGGTCAGTTGGAAGGGGTTTGAATCGGTTACAGTAATTTATCGATATTGACTGCCATCCCTGATTGCGTATATTCTTGTGTATAAGCATTGAATGTACGTATGTATGATGAAATAAATAGAATATTTTAAAATTTGATTCAAAATTTTAAGAGGTATTCCCACATTTTCACTCATAACTTTTGAACGCGTTAACCGATTTTGATCATTTTCACTAGCAAACTGCTCATGATATCAACAAACAATTTGACTGAAAATTAGCAACACCTCTTCTGTATTAGCGGAGTATTTTGTATTAACACAGACAGACGGACAGACGGACAGACGGACAGACGGACATGGCTATATCGACTTCTCTATTCATGCTGATCAAGAATATATATAGTTTATGGGGTCCCAGATTTTTTTTAAAAGAATTACAAACATTTGACAAAGTGATATATACCCTCCTGCACTATGGGATGGAGGGTATAAAAACAATGGGATTAACTTGTATTTTTGCAGTAAGCGGGAGAAATCGAAAACGTTTGCTTTCCAGTCAATATCGACTTCTCTATTCATGCTGATCAAGAATATGTATAGTTAATAGGGTCCCAGAATTTTTTTAAAAGAGTTACAAACATTTGACAAAGTGAATATACCCTCCGCACGATGGGATGGAGGTCATAAAAAAAAGAAGTTTTTGCCCAAAATCATAATTAATTTTTTTGTTTTAAATGTCATAAGACATAATGTCTTTTGTGTCTCACGCCGAAAAAACTTTATTTCGCAAAGCCGCCTGCCGCGTTCGACGGAGGAAAAAAACCCCCAAGAGCGGCCGAAGGCCACCACATAGAAGAACTTGTTTTTCAAATCAGATGTCGAATCCATTGAAATCTTATATTTTTAAGACATTAAGTAACATTTATTTGACCTGTCATAACTTTTTATGTCCCAAAATACCAACCCACACCAAGATTTATTGTTTTTTAATGATTATATTTTTAAGTCTATTTTATTCAAAATTTTACGTATATATTAGTGTCTAAACGTTAAATAAACAGAAGGTCAATGCTCTACTCTTTTATTTAAGATAAAAAACAATCAATTAGCTGTTTAAATGACAAAGCTATGACTGGTCAAATTATATTACTTATTGTCTTAAAAATAAGATTTCAACGGATTCGACATTGGATTTGTAAAAACAAGTTTTTCTGTGTGGCGGCCTTCGGCCGCTCTTAGGGTTTTTTTCCTCCGTAGAACGCGGCAGGCGGCTACGCGAAATAAAGTTTTTTCTGCGTGCGACACAAAAAAATAAAATTGAAGCAATTTTTTTAAGTTTCCTTAAAACTCTTTTGTTTGATTTCATGAATCAGCCTTGACATTTAAGGTCTTATGACATTTAAAAAAGAAATAAATTATGCTTTTGGGCAATAACGTCGTTTTTACCGTCATAGCGTCCAAATTTATTTTGGCCAAACAGAAAACCGTCATAGCTCCCAACAAAAAATGTTATTTCGTCCAAATCAATGTCGTATTGCTCAAAAACAAGAAAATGTTTGCAACAACAATTTATATATAATTTTTTGGGCGCTATGTCCCACGCTAAGTTCTGTTGGGACTTATTTCATTTCGGAATTACTGCATTATGAAATAACACCTAATAACAAAAATGAAATAACTTCTAAAAAAATTAAATAACTGCAAAAGAACTGGGTATTATTTCATTTTTAATTACTCCCAAATTTGTATGAAAAATTTTTGGGACTGGGAGTTATTGATTCTTCTTGCGTTATATTTTTCAAATTTTGTTACTTAATACATCTGGCATCTCTGATCAATTTTTTGTTAATCAACAAATCTGGCAGCACTGCCTGCTTAGTTTTTTATTTTCGCCAAATTTTTTCTGATTAGTAGTTTGTTTTTTTGGGTCAAAATTTTATTTTATCAAATTAAACAATATTTTGCTATTTTATTAATAATTTTGCATAAAAATGTCCATTAAGTCGCGTATTTTATATTTTAATAAAGTTTTATAAAAAATAAGTGACATTTAGTGTATAATTTAAGTCGCAAAACATTTGAAAAAAAAATGCAATTTTCAAAGGAGGCTCTAGGGCTCCACTAACATTAACCCGAGGGGGGTTAATTTTGCAAAAACGGCTAAAAACCCTAATTTTTTAATTAATAATTAACCCGTTAAACGCTTGCTAGGATGATGTTTTATGCATTAGTCTACTAGAGAATATTCCAAGGAAGAGATTAATGTCCTAATTTAAAATAAGCTCCTCCTACTTCCTGAGATATGGCCATCCCGATCTGGGTTAATTATGCAAAAAGTACTACTTTTCTAATTAATAATTAACCTCTTAAACCCCACCCACAAATATGATTGATGCATTAATCAGCTATAGAATCTTCCAAGGAAGAGATTATTACCCTAATCTTGGATCAGCTCCTCCTACTTCCATCCCGAGCTGGGTCAATATGACATACACACTGGTAATATTTTGCCCAATAGCAAAAATATTGCGTAGTGTAGGGTACCTTTACATGACATTCACATAAAAATGCAAAACACACGTTTTGCAAAACGTGTGTTTTGCAGTAGAAAAAAGCCACAAAATAGGCTTTTAGCAATGTAACGAAAATTAATTGTATAAAATACCAAAACACTTTAATTTTAGCGAAAAACATACCGATTTGATCTAAACATACTAGGAATATTATATTTTAATAATATTAATAAAAACTTTAAATGTTTTTCATCTTATTTTTCACTGAAACACAAATTAATGTTCAAAGTTATTCTGCAGGTTTGTTCTCAATGAAGGAAGTTTTTTTTGGGATAATAGTTGGTTTTAAAATCAGTAGTGACAATTTACAGAATTGATAAAAACTGTGGAAAGAGTTGAGAAATCGTTTGCATGCACTGACAGGAATTTAATATTACATTTTAAGCAAAGTTATGCTTTTTTCACATGGACTTTTAAAAAAACATTTAGAGGTCCAAGAAGGTGATTACGTAGAAAATTTTGATCTGTTTTGTAAATACTACATTAACATAGTTTAAGTGGCAATCGTTTCAGTCACATATATTCAGTCGAATTGGACAGAATTAAAGGGAAATGCAAATTGAAGTATTTATGAAATCTGTGGATATAAGAAGTTCGTTATATCAGACATCATTTGTATGGAGGCTGGTTGACGAGACAAACAATTTAAATAAAATGAATTCTTTATAACAAAGATCCATTTTGCAAATTTTATTTATATTGAATTTCAGAGGGAAATTAGTGTTTTAGTGAATTAGTTTTAGTGAATTTAGGGTTTAAAAATCATACGCGAATTAAAAAAAGATTTAAATAAAATGCGCTTGCTGAGACATACATAATGAAATAATTATTAATAATGAAATAATATTAAGTTTGTCAAAAAATTAAAAAATTAAATATTTTGTGTGTTTAGAGTGTTTTCGAGACACAAAAAATTAAAGAAACTGGTATTTTTTCAAATTATATAAATCAAAAAATAGATCCGGTGACAAATTAATATGTTTTGCTGACATATTAAACTTTTGTCAAAAATTCGTAAATTTTTTGAAAGCAAAAATCGTCCAATAGTCATTTAGTTATTTTGGGTATTAAATATCGTCAAAATGACTATAAATCGTCAAACCTGGCCACACTGCATGTGATTGCTTCTAATGCATACATACATACATACCAGTTATAAAAACCTTCATACATACATACATACAGTGTGGCTGATGCATATTGCTACAATAAGAAATTCAAATAGCTTTTTTTTCAATACATACAAATATTTCTTTGTTTTAACATTTGAAAAGCCATACATTTTTATTAAGTATTTTTAATGGCTTTTAAGAAACAATTTAATTAAAATGACTAACACGCCTGATTACATCAAATAGAAGCGAAATTCCGTGCAAATTACAGAGAAAATTCCAAGCTAAGGGGCAAGTCTACTGCGTTCAATTGCTTGTTATTTGATTTTTTTAAAGGATAGAAATGAAAATCCTTAAGCAGAACTGTCCGTGTTGACTGTCTGGTGATACATATATGAGCAAAACTATTCCATGTCGAAACTCTAGAATTGACTTGTATTGCGGCAACTATGGCAACAATTGTTTCTTACATTCGAACTGAGAAATTTTGATTAAAAGGCGTCCTATTGATTGTCCCACGATTGACAAAATAATTTACGAGCACAATCAGCTCGGAGAAGTGCCGCCTAATGTGCCCGTTAAGTTTGTTTATGCGGAAACGCCAGCCTACAAAGCATTGTAGTGGCGCACAATCAAAATGTTAGTTTCATTAACCCATTCGTTCATTTTCCTTAAATTGAAAGACGAATCAATGAAACAAAAAAAAAAAATTGAACCAAATAATAACTCAGAAAAAAAGTTATTACTTTTTTTGTAGTGGCATTTATCAGCCACCCTGTATTACAAAACAAAAAAAAAAAACAACAATAATAATTTGTGGGTTTTCCCAGATTTTTTTTAAAGAATTACATTTTACAAAGTGTGTATACCATCCACACTATGGGATGGAGAATTATTTCTACAAACACGCTTGCGGAGACATACATAATGAAATAATTATTAAATACCCGTTTACATTACAACACATATTTTTATACTATACATCACATAAATCAAACAAAAAGTGTAATAAAATTAAGTTTGTCAAAAAATTAAAAAAAAACATATTTTATGTGTTTAGAGTGTTTTTAAAACACAAAAAAGAAAGAAACTGGTATTTTTTCAAATAATATAAACCGATAACAATATAAATCGAAAAATAGATCCAGTTGGCAAAAATTCGTAATTTTGTTGGCAGCAAAAATCATAGAATCATTATTTAGTTATTTTGGGTATTAAATATCGTCAAAATGACGATAAATTGTTAAACCTGGCAACACTGCATGCGATTGCTACTAAACATACATACATACCATTTATAAAACCTACATAGATACAGGGTGGCTGATAAATATTGCTATATTAAGAAAATCAAATAACTTTTTTTCAATACATATAAATATTTTTTTATTCTTTCATTTGAAAAGCAATAAATTTTAGTTAGATTCCCCCAATCGTTCATTTTCCTTAAATTAAAAGACGAAGCAATGAAACAAAAAAAAAAACGGAGCCGATTAATAACTCAGAAAAAAAGTTATTACGTTTTTGTTTTGTAGTGGCATTTATCAGCCACCCTGTATTACAAAATAAAAAAACAACAACCATATTTTGTGGTTTTTTTTGTTTTTGTGCGTGTTGATTATGACCACGGATGGTAACCGATTCTATGTGGTTATTGGATTGGTGAACGCTATTTTATTTCGGTAACGATATTTTAGGGGTAACTAGATTTCAGTTATTTCGGTTGCGGGCTTTTAGCGTTAACGGTATTTTATTTATTTCGCTAACGGTATTTTAGATATAAAACAACGTTAAATTTTAGTTATTTCGGAAACTTTATTTTAGGGAAAAGATTTTTCAGTTATTTTGGTAACGGCATTTTAAGGGTAACGTTATTTTAGTTATTCAGGTAATGTTAATGCACACCACAATTTTTAGCCCCATTATGCCCGAGTTTTAATGACTTTCTAGTTTATGATCATACTTTGGGAAAATATATATATTTAAAGAAGTTTTTTTTCAGATATTGGTAGATTATTTCGGTAACGGTATTTTTATGGTATTGATATTTTAAATTTATCGGTAACGGTATTTTACGGATAACGGTATTTAAATTATTTCGGTAACGGTATTTTAAGATATTGATATTTTAATTATATCGGTAACGGTATTTTACAGATATTGAATGTACGTATATATGATGAAATAAATAGAATATTTAAAAATTTGATTCAAAATTTTAAGAGGTATTCCCACATTTTTACTCATAACTTTTGAACACGTTAACCGATTTTGATCATTTTCACTAGGAAACTGCTCATGATATCAACAAACAATTTGACTAAAAATTAGCAATACCTCTTCTGTATTGGCGGAGTATTTTGTATTAACAAAGACAGACGGACATGGCTATATCGACTCCTCTATTCATGCTGATCAAGAATATATATAGTTTATGGGGTCCCAGAATTTTTTTAAAAGAATTACAAACATTTGACAAAGTGATATATACCCTCCTGCACTATGGGATGGAGGGTATAAACAATGGGATTAACTTGTATTTTTGCAGTAATCGGGAAAAACCGAAAACGTTTGCTTTCCAGTCATTATTATTATGCTCACATTAAAGGAAATTCCAGTCAAAGTAATGAAAATTTCGTGGGGTTTCCAAAAATCAACATTTCATATTCTATTTCTACATAATTGTTAAGAAAATGTAAATTTCACACACATTTTTTTTCAAACTAAACAGTGTACAAAATGACACTTAATCTGAAAATTTCGAATATTAAAACAAAAAACAATGGGATTAACTTGTATTTTTGCAGTAATCGGGAAAACCGAAAACGTTTGCTTTCTAGTCATTATTATACTCAAATTAAAAGAAATTCCAAAAAGAGTAATGAAAATTTCGTGGGGTTTCCAAAAATCAACATTTCATATTCTATTTTTACATAATTAAGAAAATGTAAATTTGACACACATTTTTTTTCAAACTAAACAGTGTGCAAAATGACACTTAATCTGAAAATTTCGAATATTAAAAAAAAAAAACAATGGGACTAACTTGTATTTGTGCAGTAATCGGGAAAAATCGAAAACGTTTGCTTTCCATTCATTATTATACTCAAATTAAAAGAAATTCCAAAAAGAGTAATGAAAATTGCGTGGGGTTTCCAAAAATCAACATTTCATATTCTATTTTTACATAATTGCTAAGAAAATGTAACTTTCACACACATTTTTTTTTTCAAATTAAACAGTGTAAAAAATGACACTTAATCTGAAACTTTCGAATATTAAAAAAACAAACAATGGGATTAACTTGTATTTTGCAGTAATCGGGAAAAATCGAAAACGTTTGCTTTCCATTCATTATTATACTCAAATTAAAAGAAATTCCAAAAAGAGTAATGAAAATTTCGCGGGGTTTCCAAAAATCAACATTTCATATTCTATTTTTACATAATTGTTAAGAAAATGTAAATTTCACACACATTTTTTTTTTCAAACAAAGCAGTGTACAAAATGACACTTAATCTGAAAATTTCGAATATTAAAAAAAAAACAAACAATGGGATTAACTTGTATTTGTGCAGTAATCGGGAAAAATCGAAAACGTTTGCTTTCCATTCATTATTATTATGCTCAAATTAATGAGCCTTAAAAACTGCTCTATAGCTTTAAAAATATTTCAAAATAATTGTTTTCAGTTCAAATAAAAAGAAACTTTTTGTAGCTCTGATATTTTGAAATCAGAGCAAAAATTTCATTCATTTAACTTTAGTATGTTTTTTTTTACGATTTAATTATGTTTATTTAATGTTATATTTAGTGTTTACATTAACAAGAGAAATTAACAAAACAATTTAAATAAAAACTGTAAAATAAAGAATTCATGCTATTTAAATACAAAGAATGGTTATACCAATTAAATATAAATTTGTCAGTCATTTGGCTTAAAAAAGAAATGAAAGACGTGTTTCAGTTTCACATCATTCAATTTAAATTAATTCATAAAAAATAAATATAAAGGATTATTAAACACCTGTCAAACAGGAAGTTTTAATGAATTAGTTTGTTTAGTTACTTGGTTATAAAATAAACTATTTGGGTTCCATAAAAAACTAAAACTTTGATTACAAACTGTCAACTTGTTTTTGGAAAGCATCCGCATTAGATAAATTTTCTTTTGGAGTTTCATTTTCTTCGTCACTTAATTCTTTATCTAGATTTGACTTCTTTGTTAAAGCCGCATTCTACTTGTAATGGCGATTTTTTGCAAGCTTCAATTCAGCTCTTAAATCCTCTTTAAACGGTTGTACAGAAGATGTTTCATTGTAAGAACCCACTGAAAAAAAATAACATAAACATTGCAGCTAAAAAATTACTTACTAAATATAATATTTATAAATTTTGTGTAGTTAAGTAAACGCATTTTTCATTAGTGTCGTTTATAAGATCATCTACTGCTTTTAACTCCTCCACATGCCGCCAACACTCACTGGGACATCCATATTTTCAGACTTTAAAACTTTTAAGAGGCTGCTGCAGCATTTCACTGATGGATCGTATTGTAGAAACCAATTTTGTAACTTTTGCCGCAAGGGTTCCGGTGAGGGAAAATTGTTCATTTCAGCTTCAAAAACTGATATATGTTGAGGCTCTATTCCTATTGGTTGAGACTCCAATAAACATGGAGCCTCATTTGTGGTTTTAGGAATTGATTTGCTATTAGAAGATAGATCTGCCAAAAATAATTCTTTTTTATGTAACATTCTTTGGTACGAGCGTTTGCTGCTCATTTTTTGATTAGAAAAACACTTACATGATTTTTTAACAATATTAAATATTACAATATATTTTTTCACTTGAAATTTTTATGCACTTCTTGTTATATTTTACGCGTCCTTTTCTTTAGACAGTTAATGATTCACTTTTATATTTTCAAAATAACAAGTTACTTGCTTAGCAAGTACTCGGAGCAAAACATATACATACTTAAAAAATTATCAAAGATTTAAAAAGATTTCACTTAGTTTTATACATTTTTTATTAATAATTTTACTATTCATATTTTGCATTTAAATTGGATTTAAAAACAATTAAATCAACATTTTAAAAATATGTATGTGGTTATTTTTGTTAGTACCCGAATACTTTAAATCACAATTTTCACAACACCAACAAAACAGCTGATTCTACAATTATTTTTTTATTTTAACAAGAAATTATCAAGATATTTTTTGCTTAATTCTACTAAGGGCCATTATTACAACTTGTCTTTAAAGTAATTGTTAGTAAAAGGTAACTTTAGCTAAAGTGAGGAAAAAAGTGAGCTATAATGTTTTTCGTTATTACAACTTCCCAGTAAAATAAAATTAATATTTTTGATAATGTGGCAGCAACAAACTAAAAATCGATTATTGGTTTATGAATTGGTTTATAAAAATACGTAGTGGCAACGTACTTTTATTTATTTCTTTACAAACAAACAATAATTTGTGAAATTCGGTTGTGAAATTCGGTTGTGAAATTCGGTATTTTATTCTTTTTCTTTATACAGCAGAAAATGTGGTAACTTTAAACACATAAACCTTACGTTTAAAGTTAAAGGCAACAATGTCGTCCCTTTAGCTTATGGGTCACTTTTAGCTTAAAGTATACTTATAATAACGAAAAACTAATAATCTGTCAGATAACATCCGAACTTTAGCTATTGGCAAGTTGTAATAATGGCCCTAAAAGCATTACAATTTGAAATGAAAAGCACGTATAAATTGTATATAAAAATTTGTTGCCATGTTAAATTTAAATTAACAAAATGTTGTTACCTACACGAAGATTTTTTTCCAAGAAGTAACAGCAACCACTTGCAGAAATTTTGGCTCGAAATAATTGAAAGGAATGAATTAAATGAACCCAATTGTAATTTTTATCAAAAACTTACTTATATGGTATATACAATATACAAATATGTTAAAATTAGTTTTCATTGTTTTTTATTATTTAAAGGTGCTGGAAAGATAATGAAAAATACTGATCCAAATCAAATAATTCATAAATGACGCATTCTCCCGGGACCAATCGTAAATTTCTACTTTCAATGGCGCATAAAGTCTTCAAGGAACATAACAAACAACAATGTTTAAAAATTACTGTGTTACTTAATTGAACAGACCAGTTTTAAACTCCTTTTAAAGTTTTTAGCCTTTACCGACGGGTAATGGACTTTGCACACTCGCTAAAAGCATGTTTGAGTATAGCAAGGAGCTGTACGACATTAAAAAAATTATTATAAATATTGAGTTTTCTTCAAATATATATTTATATAAAAATAATTGAAATTTCTCTCCAATTAACGTTGTATATCATGACGTTATATGTTAGGTTTTGGAACTGATATAAAAGACCAGCATTAGATCAGAAAAGTTGGCAGTAGTCGCTACTTTGTATGTGATGAAAATGTTGTTTTTTTTGAACTACTTCGGTTTATTTTTGACTGGAATTTCCTTTAATTTGAGCATACCCAGGCTCAAATTAAAGGAAATTCCAGTCAAAGTAATGAAAATTTCGTGGGGTTTCCAAAAATCAACATTTCATATTCTAATTTTACATAATTGTTAAGAAAATGTAAATTTCACACACATTTTTTTTCAAACTAAACAGTGTACAAAATGACACTTAATCTGAAAATTTCGAATATTAAAAAAACAAACAATGGGATTAACTTGTATTTTTACAGTAATCGGGAAAAACCTGAAAACGTTTGTTTTCCAGTCATTATTATTGTGCTCAAATTAAAGGAAATTCCAGTCAAAGTAATAAAAATTTCGTGGGGTTTCCAAAAATGAACATTTCATTTTCTATTTTTACATAATTGTTAAGAAAATGTAAATTTCACACACATTTTTTTTCAAACTAAACAGTGTACAAAATGACACTTAATCTGAAAATTTCGAATATTAAAAAAACAAACAATATGATTAACTTGTATTTTTGCAGTAATCGGGAAAAATCGAAAACATTTGCTTTCTAGTCATTATTATTATGCTCAAATTAAAGGAAATTCCAGTCAATGTAATGAAAATGTTGTGGGGTTTCCAAAAATCAACATTTCATATTCTATTTTTACATAATTGTTAAAAAAATGTAAATTTCACACACATTTTTTTTCAAACTAAGCAGTGTACAAAATGATACTTAATCGGAAAATTTCGAATATTAAAAAAAAAAACAATGGGATTAACTTGTATTTTTGCAGTAATCGGGATAAATCGAAAACGTTTGCTTTTCAGTCATTATTATTATGCTCAAATTAAAGGAAATTCCAGTCAAAGTAATGAAAATTTCGTGGGGTTTCCAAAAATCAACATTTCATATTCTAATTTTACATAATTGTTAGAAAATGTAAATTTCACACACATTTTTTTTTTCAAACTAAGCAGTGTACAAAATGACACAATCTGAAAATTTCGAATATTAAAAAAGCAAACAAAATTGTATTTTTGCAGTAATCGGGAAAAATCGAAAACGTTTGCTTTCCAGTCAATATCGACTTTTCTATTCATGCTGATCAAGAATATATATAGTTAATGGGGTCCCAGAATTTTTTTAAAAGAATTACAAACATTTAACAAAGTGAATATACCCTCCGCACTTGGGATGGATGCCATAAAAAAGAAGTTATTGCCCAAAATCATAATTAATTTTTTTTTTTTTAAATGTCATAAGACATAATGTCTTTTGTGTCTCACGCCGAAAAAACTTTATTTCGCAAAGCCGCCTGCCGCGTTCTACGGAGGAAAAAAACCCCAAAAGCGGCCGAAGGCCCCCACCCAGAAGAACTTGTTTTTCAAATCAGATGTCGAATCCATTGAAATCTTATATTTTTAAGACATCAAGTAACAGTTATTTGACCTGTCATAACTTTTTATGTCCCAAAATACCAACCCACACCAAGATTTATTGTTTTTTAATGATTATTTTTTTAGGTCTATTTTATTAAAAATTTTACGTATATATTAGTGTCTAAACGTTAAATAAACAGAAGACCAATGCTATACTCTTTTATTTAAGATAAAAAACAATCAATTAGCTGTTTAAATGGCAAAGCTATGACTGGTCAAATTATATTACTTATCAGGCACGTAGCTAGGGGGGGGGGGGGGGGGGCTTGGGGGCTAGAGCCCCCCCGAAATGATTTGACAAATTTAAAAACTTAATACAATTCGTTAGAAAGTAACAATGTTATTGATAAATTTAATATGAAAATATTTATTTTTGACTTGGATCAAATAGGAAATAGTTTTATATGATTCGAATCTTAAAATTTCGTTAGAAAACATCGCCTGCAAATGGGCGGCTATCATTGTTAGAGTTGATTTTCGACAAAAAGCAATAAATTAAATCATTTCATAAGAGATTTCGAAGTCTTTGACTTAAAATGTAATCAAAAAATTGTTTGAGACAATGCAAACTAAAAATTAAATATGTCTACACAGAAAAAACTAAAATTGAGTTTTAATTAAAATATTTGAATTCGGTTGTGTTGATGCAATTGTAGTAACAACTAAAATAATTTGTATCTATTTGATTAATATTATTTTCAATTACATATAGTTTTATTCACATCTATTAAGAATTTAATTGAATATTGTTTACTATTGGGAAAAATTACAAAATTTAAAAAAAAAACACCAAAATTGTAAAAAAATCGGCAAAATTTAAAGAAATCGAGACCATTTGCAAAAATCGCAAAATTTGAAAAAAAAAATTGCCAAAATTTAAAAAACAATCCTCAAAATTGCAGAAATTTAAAAAACTCCCAAAAAAACGCCAAAATTCGAAAAAACATTTAAAAAAAATACCAAAATTAAGGAAACGCGAATTTTCTACTTTAAACGATTTTTTTAATTTTGGCGACTTTTTAAAATTTTTGCATTTGTTTCAATGTTGTTATTATAGGTTATAAAATCTGAAAATTTTTTTTTGATACCAAATTCATTTTCAAATTAAACAGTTAATTGAAAGTAAGTTTGAAATCGAACAACAATTTAATTGAAATTTTTTTGACAATGATTTTTTCTGTGCATTTTGACATAATCTTTTAAAATGGAGATACCACTAAGACTCAAAATTAAGTTTACTTGTGCAGTAAAAGTCGTTACTTTACCTACAGTGCAATCTTTTTATGTAAATTTGGTTTGCTACGCACGCATCTGGTAACATAGTTTTCAGTATTTTTTTTACGATATATATTACGATATCTCATATATTTTTTTAATTTTTTGAATCAAATTTAAGCCTCAAACTTTGATCGATATGCATAATGTGTTAATGTGGTCCAATGTGACTCAAATTGTCTCAATTTTTTTTAGACTAAATGAAAACAAATTTCTATCAGCGCTCCTTGAAATGCGACATTTTAAAATCAAGCAGCTAAACCAGTAATAACGATGTAGTTTTTTTTTTAGATATTTTAAAGGGTTTTTATTTAAAAAATTGATTAAAGACAATTTGAAAAGCGTTTGAAATTGTCCAAAATATAAATCAAAGTGAATTCGAAATACATAATTTAGTTTAAATAAGACCTAGGCGATGTCAGGTATATTTTTAAATTTTCCAATTTTATATTTTTTCTTTATTATTATTTCTTTCAGACTAAAATCACGCTTGCTTGGAAAATTTAATTTTTTTAAAGTCGGATGTATGAAAAATAGGAAAAAAGGGAATAATTTGTTTAAATAATTCAAATAAGTGGCAGCCGGGGTCCACGACATAGTGCCAAAAACATATTTTCATTCAAAGATATGTTAAATTTCACCACCAATTTTAAAAATAGATACGTTTTTCATATATTTTTGCTGCTTTATCACCTTCCGAATTTCATTAATTTCAAAGGGAACTCATCGGTAAAGCTTCCTTGTAAGTGTGAGGCAAATTATATAGGATTTTGCTTTTAATTTATTTTTTGGACGACTATAAATCTTTAATTTCCCGAGTTAAAACTTTTGCATAAAATAATACTTTATTTTATATACACTTATAAGGTTTTGTTTGCCAGTGCATTTAACCGGACATAATTATATAAATTCATATATAAAATTAATTTCGTATGAAAACTTTAATATGATGTCATATATAGTTGCGTATAATTATATATTGCATTTAGAATACGCTAAAACTAATTCAATTAATAATTACGTTATAATTATATACCTAGACATTGCAAAATAATATATATTTTGATATTATATCATATTTAAAAAAAAAACCCAATTTTATTTTAAATAAAATTTCTAAATGCTATAGAATTTGTTACAAATTATAAAGTTGTAAACCTTTTGCAAGCGGCTAAAGTCTAAAAGGATTAATAGATATTTCGAATTTTCATGACGTTTTAAAATCAAAAACTGGATAGATATAAATTTATACCGATATATAAAATCGTATTAAATTGTATCGCGTCATTATTCGGATGTTATTTAATTATTATGCCCATTTCTCGGATAAAACTGTATTAAGACTCATATTAAATTTCGTATGATTATATAAAGCATCATATTAATTTTAATCGGGTTATTAGAAGTTGAAATTTTTTTACTATTTTTGCACTTATCAAGTTTTAGCTACCCTAGACGTATACTAGCACATACAACTGTAAAGTAATTTTATTTTTCGCGGTTTTCAAAAAGTTTTCCGCATAATCCTCTTTTTATTTAATTAAACTAAAAATTAATATTTAGCTAAAAATTGAACGTAATTAGACAATAACGATGCATATCCAACTTAAAGTACACAAACGTTTTCAAATTTGACGTGTTTCGCGGACTGTGATCAAACAGAATAAAGCGTTGTTTCGCGATATAGACATCAAAATTCGGAAAATAATGAACACAATAAGTAAAAAATGCATTTTAAGGAAATGCACTTTATGCGATTTCTATTATTAATATATGATTGCCCATCACGTGTAGGTAAAAATTTAGCAAACAAAAAAAAAGCTGTTACTCTAGTGTGCAAAAATATATATATATATATATAATCAAAATAAAAAATCGAAAAGCCACCCCCCCCCCCCCCCCCCCCCCCCCCCGAAACAAATTACTAGCTACGTGCCTGTTACTTATTGTCTTAAAAATAAGATTTCAACGGATTCGACATTGGATTTGTAAAAACAAGTTTTTCTGTGTGACGGCCTTCGGCCGCTCTTAGGGTTTTTTTTTCCTCCGTAGAACGCGGCAGGCGGCTACGCGAAATAAAGTTTTTTCTGCGTGCGACACAAAAAATAAAATTGAAGCAATTTTTTTAAGTTTCCTTAAATCTCTTTTGTTTGATTTCATGAATCAGCCTTGATATTTAAGGTCTAATGACATTTAAAAAAAAATAAATTATGATTTTGAGCAATAACTTCTTTTTATACCCTCCATCCCATAGTGCAGGAGGGTATATATCACTTTGTCAAATGTTTGTAATTCTTTTAAAAAAAATCTGGGACCCCATAAACTATATATATTCTTGATCAGCATTAATAGAGAAGTCGATATAGCCATGTCCGTCTGTCCGTCTGTCCGTCTGTCTGTGTTAATACAAAATACTCCGCTAATACAGAAGAGGTGTTGCTAATTTTCAGTCAAATTGTTTGTTGATATCATGAACAGTTTCTTAGTGAAAATGATTAAAATCGGTTAACGCGTTCAAAAGTTATGAGTAAAAATGTGGGAATACCTCTTAAAATTTTGAATCAAATTTTTAAATATTCTATTTATTTCATCACACATACGTACATTCAATGCTTATACACAAGAATATACGCAATCAGGGATGGCAGTCAATATCGCTTAAATACTGTCTCCGATTCAAACCCCTTATAACTGACTATCGTTTTCCCAAAAATACCGTTACCGAAATAATTGAAATACCGTTATCCGTAAAATACCGTTACCGATATAATTAAAATATCAATATCTTAAAATACCGTAACCGAAATAATTGAAATACCATTATCCGTAAAATACCGTTACCGATATAATTAAAATATCAATACCATAAAAATACCGTTACCGAAATAATCTACCAAGATCTGAAAAAAAACTTCTTTAAATATATGTACATATATATTTTCCCAAAGTATGATTATAAACTAGAAAATCATTAAGACTCGGGCATAATGGGGCCAAAAATTGTAGTTTGCATTAACATTACCTGAATAGCTAAAATAACGTTACCCTTAAAATGCCGTTAAAAAATAACTGAAAAATCTTTTCCCTAAAATAAAGTTACCGAAATAATTAAAATGTAACGTTATTTTGTATCTAAAATACCGTTAACGCAATAAATAAAACACCGTTAGCGCTAAAAGCCCGCAACCGAAATAACTGAAAAGTAGTTACCTCTGAAATACCGTTGCCGAAATAAAAGAAAATAGCGTTAACCAAACCAATAACCACATAGAATCTGTTACCATCCGTGGTCATAATCAACACTCACAAAAACAAAAAACCCACAAAATATTGTTGTTGTTTTTTTTTGTTAAATGGTATGTATGCATGTATGTATGTATGTTTAGTAGCAATCGCATGCAGTGTTGCCAGGTTTAACAATTTATCGTCATTTTGACGATATTTAATACCCAAAATAACTAAATGATGATTTTATGATTTTTGCTGCCAACAAAATTACGAATTTTTGCCAAAAGTTTAATATATCACCAAAACATATTTATTTGTCACTGGATCTATTTTTCGATTTATATTATCATCGATTAATATTATTTGAAAAAATACCACATTCTTTCTTTTTTGTGTCTCGAAAACACTCTAAACGCATAAAATATTTTCTTTTTTAATTTTTTGACAAACTTAATTTTATTACACTTTTTGTTTGATTGATGTGATGTATAGTGTAAACATATGTGTCGTAATGTAAATGGATATTTAATAATTATTTCATTATGTATGTCTCCGCAAGCGTGTGTGTAAATATAATATTCCATCCCATAGTGCGGAGGGTATACACATTTTGTAAAAGTAGTTGTAGTTATTTTAAAAAAAAAATCTGGGAAAAAACCACAAAATATTGTTGTTGTTTTTTTTTGTTTTGTTTTGTAATACAGGGTGGCTGATAAATGCCACTACAAAAGAAAACGTAATAACTTTTTTTCTGAGTTATTAATCAGTTCGATTTATTTTTTTTTTGGTTTCATTGATTCGTCTTTCAATTTAAGGAAATGAACGAATGGGGTAATGAAACTAACATTATGATTGTGCGCCACTACAATGCTTTGGGGGCTGGCATTTCCGCATAAACAAACTTAACGGACACATTAGGCGGCACTCCTCCGAGCAGATTGTGCTCGTAAATTATTTTGTCAATCGTGGAACAATCATTAGGACGCCTTTTAATCAAAATTTCTCAGTTCGAATGTAAGAAACAATTGTTGCCATAGTTGCTGCAATACAAGTCAATTCTAGAGTTTCGACATGGAATATTTTTGCTCATATATTTATCACCAGACAGTCAATACGGACAGTTCTGCTTAAGGATTTTCATTTCTCTCCTTTAAAAAAAATCAAACAACAAGCAATTGGAACGCAGTAGACTTGCCCCTTAGCTTGGAATTTTCTCTGTAATTTGCCCGGAATTTCGCTTGCATTTGATGTCATCAGGCGTGTTAGTCATTTTAAATAAATTGTTTCTTAAAAGCCATTAAAAATACTTATTAAAAATGTATGGCTTTTCAAATGTAAAAACAAAGAAATAAAAATAAAAAAGTTATTTAAATTTCTTATTGTAACAATATGCATCAGCCACCCTGCATGTATGCATGTATGATGGTTTTTATAACTGGTAAGTATGCAGGCACGTAGCTAGGGGGGGGGGGGGGCTTGGTGGTTTGCATTTGTTTCAATGTTGTTCAACGTTATAAAAACTGAGAATTTTTTTTATACCAAATTCATTTTAAATTAAACAGTTAATTGAAAGTAAGTTTGAAATCGAACAAAAGTTTAATTGAATTTTTTTTGACAATGATTTTTTCTCTGTATTTTGACATAATCTTTTAAAATGGAGCTACCACTTACTTGTGCCGTAAAAGTCGTTACTTTACTTACAGTGCAATCTTTTTGGTAAATTTGGTTTGCTACGCACGCATCTGGTAACATAGTTTTCAGTATTTTATATTTTATATATTTTACGATATATATTTCGATATCTCATATTTTTTTAATTTTTTGAAACAAATTTAAGCCTCAAACTTTGATCGATATGCATAACATGTTAACGTGGTCCAATGGGACTCAAATTTTCTCAATTTCTTTTTAGACTAAATGTAAACAAATTTCTATTTGCGCTCCTTGAAATGCGACATTTTAAAATCAAGCAGCTAAACCAGTAATAACGATGTAGTTTTTTTTAGACATTTTAAAGGGTTTTTATTTAAAAAATTGATTAAAGACAATTTGAAAAGCGTTTGAAATTGTCCAAATTATAAATCAAAGTGAATTGGAAATACGAAATAAATAAGACCTAGGCGATGGAAATAAGACCTAGGCGATGTCAGGTATATTTTTAAATTTTCCAATTTTATATTTTTTCTCTATTATTTCTTTCAGACTACAATCACGCTTGCTTGTAAAATTTACGATTTTTTTAATACAATACATGAAGTCGGATATATGAAAAAGGGGAAAAAATAGTGAATAATTTGTTAAAATAATTCAAATAAGTGGCAGCCGGGGTCAACGACATAGTGTCAAAATGGTTTTAAAAATGTGTGTTTTCTCGAGGATTTGAACGCTGTTTTAAGTCTAAATTTCCTAAACTTTAAACATATTTTCATACAAAAATGTGTTAATTTTCACCACCAATTTTAAAAATAGATACGTTTTCCATATATTTTTGCTGCTTTATCACCTATCCGGATTTCATTAATTTCAAAGGGAACGCATCGGAAAAGCTTCCTTGTAAGTGTCAGGCAAATTATATAGGATATTTGCTTTTAATTTGTTTTTTGCACGGTTATAAATCTTTAATTTCCCGAGTTAAAACTTTTGCATAAAATAATACATTATTTTATATGCACTTATAAGGTTTTGTCTGCCAGTGCATTTAACCGGACATAATTATATAAATTCATATATAAAATTAATTTCGTAGAAAAAATTTAATATGATGTCATATATAGTTGCGTATAATTGTATATTGCATTTAGAATACGCTAAAACTAATCCAATTAATAATTACGTTATATTTATATACCTAGACATTGCAAAATAATATATATTTTGATATTATATCATATTTTAAAAAACACAATTTTATTTTAGATAAAATTGTATATTACCCCATGCAGAGTCACACTAGAAACTTTGTCAATTATATTTTGGATGTAAATGTGTATTACATCAATACAATACAATTAATTGCATCATTTTGTGTATAATTTTATACACAAAATTTACCCCAATTTTTGTCTTTTGAATTGATTTCTTTCTGGTTCTTAACCCTAAAAAAAGAATTTGTTTCATTTGTAACATTATGAGTTCTTAATTTAGTCTAAGATTTTTTTCAATCTAAAACTCTAAATTTAGTTTCAACGTTTTTTCCGTGTTTGTTATTTAATGGTGTAAGTTAATAAATACCACAAAATCTTCATTTATATTTTTTTATTTTTGAATATAATAAAATTTCCAAATGCTATGGAATTTGTTACAAATTATAAAGTTGTAAACCTTTTGCAAGTGGCTAAAGTCTAAAAGGATTAATAGATATTTTGGATTTTCATGAAGTTTTAAAATCAAAAACCGGACACAACTATAGCTTATTTTGTATATTTCAGTATCAGTTCACATATAAATTTATACCGCTGTATAAAATCGTATTAAATTGTATCGCGTCATTATTCGGATGTTATTTAATCTGATATTATCAAATTAAAACTAAACTAATGCAAATATAATTATTATGCCCATTTCTCGGATAAAACTTTATTAAGACTCATATTAAATTTCGTATGATTATATAAAGCATCATATTAATTTTAATTTTAATCGGGTTATTAGAAGTTAAAACTTTTTTACTTTTTTTTACATTTATCAAGTTTTAGCTACCCTAGACGTATATTAGCACATAAAAATATAAAGTAACGCAATTTTATTTTTCGTGGTTTTCAAAAAGTTTTCCGCATAATCCTTTTTTTATTTAATTAAACTAAAAATTAATATTTAGCTAAAAATTTAACGTAATTAGACAATAACGATGCATATCCAACTTAAAGTACACAAACATTAACAACTTAAAGTACACAAATTTGTGATCAAACAGATTAAAGCGTTGTTTCGCAATATAGACATCAAAATTCGCAAAATAATGAACACAATAAGTAATAAATGAAAAAATGCATTTTAAGGAAATGCACTTTATGCGTGAGGTTTTTGTTTCAAAATGAAATCTGAAAGATATTTCTATTATTAATACATGATTGCCCATTACGTGTAGGTAAAAATTTAGCAAACAAAAGAAAAAGCTGTTACTTTAGTGTGCAAAAAAAAAATATATAATCAAAAAAAAAATCGAAAAGCCCCCGAAACAAATTCCTGGCTACGTGCCTGTATGTATGTATGCATTAGAAGCAATCACATGCAGTGTTGCCAGGTTTGACGATTTATAGTCATTTTGACGATATTTAATACCCAAAATAACTAAATGACTATTGGACGATTTTTGCTTCCAAAAAATTTACGAATTTTTGACAAAAGTTTAATATGTCAGCAAAACATGTTAATTTGTCACCGGGTCAATTTTTTAATTTATATAATTTGAAAAAATACCAGTTTCTTTAATTTTTTGTGTCACGAAAACACTCTAAACACACACAGTATTTTCTTTTTTAATTTTTTGACTACCTAATATTATCACACTTTCCGTTTGACTTATGTGATGTATAGTATAAACACGTGTGTTGTAATGTAAACGGGTATTTAATAATTATTTCATTATGTATGCCTCAGCAAGCGCATTTTTTTTAAATCTTTTTTTTTAATTCGCGTATGCTTTTTAAACCCTAAATTCACTAAAACTAATTCACTAAAACACTAATTTCCCTCTGAAATTCAATAACAATAAAAATTGCAATATGGATCTTTGTTATAAAGAATTCATTTTATTTAAATTGTTTGTCTCGTCAACAAGACTCCGTACAAATGATGTCTGATATAACGGACTTCTTATATCCACAGATTTCATAAATACTTCAATTTGCATTTCCTTATAGTTCTGTCCAATTCAACTGAATATATGTAACTGAAACGATTGCCACTTAAACTATGTTAATGTAGTATTTACAAAACAGTTCAAAAGTTTCTACGTAATCACCTTCTTGGACCCCTAAATGCTTTTTTAAAAGTCCATGTGAAAAAAGCATAACTTTGCTTAAAATGTAATATTAAATTCCTGTCAGTGCATGCAAACGATTTCTCAACTCTTTCCACAGTTTTTATCAATTCTGTAAATTGTCACTACTGATTTTAAAACCAACTATTATTCCAAAAAAAAAAAATTGCTTCATTGAGAACAAACCTGCAGAATAACTTTGAACATTAATTTGTGTTTCAGTGAAACATAAGATGAAAAACATTTAAAGTTTTTATTAATATTATTAAAATATAATATTCCTAGCATGTTTAGATCAAATCGGTATGTTTTTCGCTAAAATTAAAGTGTTTTTGTATTTAATACAATTCATTTTCCTTACATTGCTAAAAGCCTATTTTGTGGCTTTTTTCTACTAAAATCACGGGTTTTGTTTTATAGAAAAATAATTATTTCAGTGCTACATTATATGTAAATATTTCATGTACGGATAATATTATTTTCTACAAATATTGATTACTTTGAGACATAGATTTGTGCTTTTCCCCTATTTCAAGTGTTATAAGCAAACTGCATTTAATTATTGCAATAAACTGAGTTTATTTTTGACCACATAACCCTCGTTAATCGAGTGTTAGATTTTTTCTACTAAATTCGTTTCATTTACAAAACAAAAGTTTTTTTCCTAAGAATATTTTTTTTCTATTTTAATGGAGGAGCCAGTTATTCTTCCAATTATGTCCTTTCTCAATTACAATTAGATATTAAATTAAATTACTAATTCACAATATTTATTTTATTTATTAATTAATAATCACATAATTACAAATTATATAAATATTACCCTAACCTAGCGAAAACAGACCAGTGCCTCTGGTGGGAATCGAACCCACGACCCCCGCACTGATAAGCCAGCACGCTACCAACTAGCCTACCGGGGCGCACAATTCACAATATATTTATTATTTTTAAAACAATTTTTTTCTTATTACTGTCCCTTTAAACCTATCCCTTTATAACTTAATAGATGGCGCTATTGACAATTTTCCCAATTGGACGTTTCCATCAATTGCAATTGGATTCTTAAAAGAATATTAATTGGATTTTAACTCCCAATTCAAATATATATTTAATATCATAGAAATTAAACATAGCGATTTCAGCGCCTGAATATCGACGATTTTTTTATAGCAAAGACACAAACCATATATATTGAATTGTGTAAATCTTTATCTGTATTTATATACAGTGCAGTTCGCTTTTAACGATAATTGATACAACATTTTTTTCTTCACCCCAAATACATTAATTAATCATATTTTATTTTACTTATAAAAACAACATTGTTATTGTTATTTTTACAAGGAATATAGATATATATATATATTATTTTCACTTGCACTGGTTAATTCAAACAATGAGATGGAGGGTATCCAAAAGTTCGGCACAGCCGAATTTAATCTTTTTTATACCAAATTCGGCACATCGGACTTTAATGCTTCCACTTGTTTACCGTCATAGCGCCCAAATTTATTTTGGACAAACTGAAAACCGTCATAGCTCCCAACAAAAAATGTTATTTCGTCCAAATCAATGTCGTATTGCCCAACAACAAGAAAATGTCTGCAACAACAATTTATATATAATTTTTTGGGCGCTATGTCCCACGCTAAGTTCTGTTGGGACTTACTTCATTTCGGAATTACTGCATTATGAAATAACACCTAATAACAAAAATTAAATAACTGCAAAAGAACTGGGTATTATTTATTTCATTTGAAATTACTCCCAAATTTGTATGAAAAATTTTTGGGACTTATTTCATGTTTTTTTGGGATTTTTTTCACCTGGGAGTTATTGCACAGAGCCGTTTTGATTCTTATTGCGTTATATTTTTCAAATTTTGTTACTTACTACATCTGGCATCTCTGATCAATTTTTTGTTAATAAACAAATCTGGCAGCACCTCCGGCTTAGTTTTTTATTTTCGCCAAATTTTTTCTGATTAGTAGTTTGTTTTTTTGGGTCAAAATTTTATTTTATCAAATTAAACAAGAAATATTTGCTATTTTGTTAATAATTTTGCATAAAAATTTCCATTAAGTCGCGTATTTTATATTCTGATAAAGTTTTATAAAAAATAAGCGAAATTTAGTGTAAAAATTAAGTCGCAAAACATTTGAAACAAAAAGATGAAATTTTCAAAGGAGGCTCTAGGGCTCCACTAACATTGCTGTTGTGAAAATGTGGAATAGACAAAACAAACATCAAAGTGGTGCATTTAAACTATTGTTAACTATATAAATTTACATAAGACGCTTAATCAAACATATAATTTAAATGTATTCCCATATCAATTAAGGGCCTGTAAACAAGTCTGGTCAGAGAGTTACAAATCTGGCTAATTTAATTCAAGCTTTTCCATTGACTAATTCGCTGACGCTGAGTTGAATGTGTTCAATTATTCTACATTTTCACAACAACAATGTTAGTGGAGCCCTAGAGCCTCCTTTGAAAATTGCATTTTTTTCAAATGTTTTGCGACTTAATTTTTACACTAAATGTCACTTATTTTTTATAAAACTTTATTAAAATATAAAATACGCGACTTAATGGACATTTTTATGCAAAATTATTAATAAAATAGCAAAATATTGTTTAATTTGATAAAATAAAATTTTGACCCAAAAAAACAAACTACTAATCAGAAAAAATTTGGCGAAAATAAAAAACTAAGCAGGCAGTGCTGCCAGATTTGTTGATTAACAAAAAATTGATCAGAGAGGCCAGATGTATTAAGTAATAAAATTTGAAAAATATAACGCAACAAGAATCAAAACGGCTCTGTGCAATAACTCCCAGGTGAAAAAAAATGCCAAAAAAAATTAAATAAGTTCCAAAAATTTTTCATACAAATTTGGGAGTTATTTCAAATGAAATAATACCCAGTTCTTTTGCAGTTATTTAATTTTTTAGAAGTTATTTCATTTTTGTTATTAGGTGTTATTTCATAATCCAGTAATTCCGAAATGAAATAAGTCCCAACAGAACTTATCGTGGGACATAGCGCCCAAAAAATTATATATAAATTGTTGTTGCAAACATTTTCTTGTTTTTGGGCAATACGACATTGATTTGGACGAAATAACATTTTTTGTTGGGAGCTATGACGGTTTTCTGTTTGGCCAAAATAAATTTGGGCGCTATGACGGTAAAATAGAAGTTATTGCCCCAAATCATAATTTTTTTTTTTTTAATGTCATAAGACCTTAAATGTCAAGGCTGATTCATGAAATCAAACAAAAGAGTGTTAAGGAAACTTAAAGAAATTGCTTCAATTTTATTTTTTTGTGTCACACGCAGAAAAAACTTTATTTCGAATCCGTTGAAATCTTATTTTTAAGACAATAAGTAATATAATTTGATCAGTCATAGCTTTGTCATTTAAACAGCTAATTGATTGTTTTTTATCTTAAATAAAAGAGTAGGTATTTGGCCTTCTGTTTATTTAACGTTTAGACACTAATATATACGTAAAATTTTTAATAAAATAGACTTTAAAAAAAATAATCATTAAAAAACAATTAATCTTGGTGTGAGTTGGTATTTTGGGACATAAAAAGTTATGACAGGTCAAATAAATGTTACTTGATGTCTTAAAAATATAAGATTTCAACGGATTCGACATCTGATTTGATTAATCTGTCCTTTAAAATCACAAATTTGTCGCTCTGTGGAGGATTTGTAATAAGATCTTCAATAGATAAAAGTATGTCGTCTTCAAGACGTACAGAAACCAAATCAAATTTGTCAGCATCAGATGTGACGCCACACAAACCAAACGATCTTTCAATTTTGCGCTAATCACAAGTGCGGATTTACTTTGCTGAATTTTGGAATATGCATTTTTTGAAGATTTGATCGTGCACCATCATTTTCGCCTCCATGAGCTTCTCGAAAAGAATTTACTTCACGTTGAAGTGCCTCCATTTGTGCAACAACACTTTGCAGCTCTGCCATGTTTGCGTGGTCTGTTTCAAAACATTCACTATCGTCACTGCTTGATGAGGCTTCTTTATAATTTTGAGGTTGTTGTTGCCTTAAACTGCGAGGTTGTGAATTCATAAGCAAAATTGATCTTGCTGACTGTTTTGGAGAAAAACGTTACAATTTTCAAACATGCAGTGGCTGCGCAGCTTCAAAGAAAAAAAATTTTCGACGCCTTAGCAAAAAAAAAATTGGATTTTTTCTTTCCTATGCACAACACTTTTGCGTATAAACAGGGGTCCCCAATATAGCCGCTGGGTAATGAAACAAGTCTATTTGATATTAAGCAACTATTTTATTATTTTTATTAATTCAACTTTTACTTAAAACAATTTATATATTTAATTTATTTTCAACAAGATTAGAAAGCTAAGCTGTAGCAGCAAAAAGAACCCAAAGTATTAATTTTTGTTTTCTTCTTCTCTCTTTTACTCGAGTGCTGCCAGCTTGCTCATTTCGTGCAACAGGCAGACTCGGTGCTGCCACACTAGTTTTACCCCATTTGGGTTATTTTACAAAAAGCCGCAAAAAATCGTTATTTTTTTTTTTTTTTAATTTTTTCAATATAATAATTTTTTACATTTGCTATTATGGAGGTGTTTTCATTTTGTTACTTTTAACATCTGGCAATACTGATCAATTCTATAAATCAGACGTTATTTTTTTCAAAACGGCGTTATTTTTTCAAATTTATCGTTTTTCGAAACTTTTCCAATTGTGTTATTTTTTACATCTGACATCAATGTGTAGATGTTTGTTACTGATTACATCTGGCAGCAAGGCGTAGTTTTTAAAGCAGTCGTTATATTTTTTCAATTGGTCGTTTGTTTTTAATTGTCTTAAATAAATTATTTTTTACATCTGGTATTATTGAGCAGTTTTCGTTTTGTTACATTTTACAATCGTCGATCGATTATAGTCCACTTTTCGAAGTTAAATTACGACCATATTATATAAAAAATTTTAAATAATGTTAACAATATTGGTAACAAACAACAATTATCCATCGTTTAGCTTAACGTTGTTGTTAGTAACAGCGTCCCTGACAATACTGATCAGTTTTATAAATCTGTCGTTGTTTTTTTTCAAAACGGCCGTCATTTTTTTAAATTGAGCGCTTTTTTTCCAAATTTTTTTTAATTGTGTTATTTTTACACCTGATATTACTTTGTTTTTTTATTTGTTACTGCTGTTATCTGGCAGCACTGCGCAGTTTTTTAAATCAGTCGTTATATTTTTAAAATTCGCTGATAATTCAAAGCGAAATGCAATTTTAATAGATCAACAATATATTCCCAAATCAATCATATGCAAAATCTAATAGGAAAACAGTCAACTGTAATATGTTGCATTTGCCATTATTGAAGAATTTATTCGTGAGATACCGGCCGATATGTTATGGACAGTATACCATAATTGGACCCAGCGTACGAACCATTTGAGGCGTAGCCGTGGAAACTCATAAAAAATCACCCTTTATATTTAACTTTAAAATTCTGAGGCTATATTCGTGATATGCATATTGAAGTGAATTGGAAATGATAGAACGCAACGCCGATGCATACATTTTTTCTTATTTTGTTGAACGATCTATACGATTTATTTATGCATATTTAAAAATGTTTAAGAAGAAAATTTTCAAAAATGCATCAAAAACTGCATCTTTTTTTTTTTTTTTTTAAAAAAAGAGAGGCAACACTCAGGAAATACTTCCTATATTTTTGTGTGTTGCTTTCTTTGGAAAGGGATAGTATATAGATGAAAGGTGAGGAAAGATGAAGGGCTTCAGACATGGCAACACTGTAATTGCGCGAGATGATAAGTCTTAGAACAGTTGTTGCTCGCCACCTGATGGAGAGTTGGCGAACTTATTGAAGCTTTTTGGTTCATAGCCCTGATTCATTATTTTACTTCGGTGGGGTTAATTGATATGGGAACACCGAAGGTGGACATTGCGATACGTATGAGGGATAGAAAAAACTCATACATATTAATTTGATGTTGCCGGTACCGGGGATCGAACTCGGGACCTTCTGTGTAAAATTCCAACGCGCTAACCATTACACCACAACGCCCACTGTACCAAAAATGTATTTTTTTTAATTTGCCCTATTTCGATAAAAATGAAGACATCTTTTTTTAAACAAAACATATCAATTTTTAAATCTTAAAACGCGTGTCGGAACCTAAAAGTATCCCCTAAAATAAATGTTCCTTATATTTTTCGAATTCAGCCCTTTAGTACGCATCGTTTGAGTGCTAGTACTAAACTCTAGTGTAAAAGGGCAGTAAAAGGGCAAATAAAAATTTATTATGCCGCAAAGTGAATTTTTATATTTAATTTTATATTTTATTAAAATTGATGAGAAAAACTATTATTTTAGATAGAATGATTTTAACTGCAAATATTTTATTTAAGTGACAAAATCCCCGATAAGTTGTTTGTATTAAAAAGTAATGTAGAAGATAATATTTTTTTAATATTGATTAGAAAATCCAATATTTGGGATGATATGCCAGTATTTTGGTTAATTTTTATTTTTATTGTATTAATTAATAATCATATAATTAAAAATTATATACTATTACCCTAACCGAGCACTAGCTACTATGGCCTTCGGCGCGTTGTAGCGAAAAACAGACCAGTGCCTCTGGTGGGAATCGAACCCACGACCCCCGCACTGATAAGCCAGCACGCTACTAACTAGCCTACCGGGGCCCACTGGTTAATTTTATATATTTGATCTTTATAATTAAGTTTAATTGTTTTGATGGTAAATTTGAAGTACTTACAATTTTTGAATAATGATTGAATTTTGTTGGTTGCAATGGAATTCCAATTAATTTAGTTTCGGTGTGTATCCTAGAGAATATCAGGTATAAGTTTCATAAATGTTCGTCCAATGTAACATTTTCGTCAATATTTGTGAAAAATTTCATATACAACAAGAACTATACATATATACTATGCACCAATATTTAAAGAAGATATTTTGCTTGATAGTCCTATAACTATAAACGAAATTAAAGCCATTCTGAATAAGATAAAACTGAATAAAGCACCAGGTGAAGGCAGATTTCCTTATGAATTTTTTATAAATGCCACAGATGAATTCTACACAAAAATGCTATCAGTATACAAAAACTATTGGCTTTCCTATCTACAAAAAGGGAGATCCAAGTCAACCTGCAAACTATAGAGGTATCTCATTTATGAACTGTGCTGTTAAGACAATGATGATGATGTTCATTTTAAATGAAAGATTATTAAATTGGGTAGAACATAATCAAGTACTTAATGAGTATCAAGCAGGTTTTCGCAGAAATTATTCCACGGTTGACAATATTTATAATTTATCAGCCATTGAGAGCATAAAGTTAGCAGATAAAAAGACAGTTTATGCTTTTTTTGTGGACTTCAAAGCTGCGTTTGATAGTGTCTCAAGACAAGCTCTGATTTATAAGCTCTTTAAGATATGAGTATCGTACAAATTTGTCCAGTTCATAGAAGGAATATATACTAATACACAATCTGCAGCGTGTGGACTAGTGAAGATTTTTCAGAATATTTTCAAACAAAATCAGGGGTTAAACAAGGGTGTTTATTGTCACCATTACTTTTTGCCCTGTACATTAATGATTAACATGATTGTTTGAAAGGTGGACTTATGGTGGAAAATATGAATATTCGACTTTTACTCTATGCTGACGACAAAGTCATATTATCGGATGATATTACGGTAATGTAAAAAATTATACAAAACCTTGAACATTACTGCAACATGTGGAATCTGGAAGTTAATTTAAACAAATCCGAAATTTTGGTATTCAGAAGTGGTGGTCGACTAAGTCAACAAGAAAAATGGGTTTTTAAATTAGATGAGGTAAAAATATCCTCTGAATTCAACTACCTGGGAGTTATCTTCACACCAAAACTTAAGTTTAACAAATATGTGGAAAAAAGAAACAATCAGGCAAAAAGTGCAATAAACTCAACATGGCTAAGTTTGATAGGGAAACAAGATATAATCCTAAGAATGAAGTGGAAAGTTTATCTTGCAGTGTGCTGGGCAATTCAAGCCTATGCAGCTCAGGTGTGGGGGTAGATTAGCTCATCAATTATGCTTAATTTTATTGCGTCGTAACGTTTTCTTGTGTAAACGAAATAAAATTAAAAGCTACTTCCTTAAACATACAATGTCTAGAAACAAACCACCCTGAACAACAATGGAATTGATTTAGTACGGAATTACTAAGTAATTTGAAAATTAATATTTTTAGTGACAGATTGGAGAGCAAATTAAAAACCACTACAAGAATTTACAAACATCTAGATTATGAAAGAGGAATACATTACTTTAATGATGACTTAAAAACTGATCAAATCGCATGGATATTTAAAGCACGGTGGGTAAATTGCACTAAATTATAACAGATTTGGCGCAGCAAACAAAGACAAGTTTTGTAAATTGTGCAATTTACAGGAACATGAAACATTCCAACATTTATTTGTTATCTGTCCTGTGCTAAAAGAATTTAGATATGCTTTTTTTCGGAAATATTACCTAGCGGAAGAAGATATGATACATATATTAAATGGCCAAAATGAACAAGACTAGGTGAATTTAGTAAAATATTTGAAATGTGCGTTAGTTTATAGAAATTTTTTAATAACAGAATTTAGCTAAATTTGTAGTGTCCGACCGAACAGTTCGGCCAAAAAACTATATTTGGTCGGTTTTTGGGTATCTAGAGGCAATGATTATAAATCTTTTTATTGGAAACATGTTTGTTGAGCCAATTTAATTCGATTTTGTGTATAAAATTTAAGGAATAAGCCGAAGTTTAGGTATAAAGTTAAAAGTTTGCCGCCGAAATATTTTCGATTTGGCCGAACTTTTGAAGGCCGAACAGTCAATTTATTGCTTAACTACGAACTTTTCTTTAAATTTGTCACTCAAAATCGTCTCTAATCAGCCCAATAAACATTTTTCCATTCGTCAAATTTGTCCATAATGTTTTAAAATAAAGAATACAGACCAAATGCATTTTTTGGCCGAACTGTTCGGTCGGACACTATAAATTTGTCATAATTTTAAAAATCAAATTTTATTTTTGCATTAAATGCCGATATTTGTTTGTGATCGTTCGACAGACGTTTTTATGAAAAACATATCGTTAATCTCTTTAATATTTTTCTTTTTATATATTTAAACTATTATTTATATAATAGGATATAAAAATTGCACAATGTGGACAAAACACTGCGATATAAAATATTTTTCACATTCCTTTGTTGCGCAATAAGAATCAAAACCTTTTTGATTTTTTTCCAATAAATTGTACAAACTTTCAATATGACATAACACTGGTAATATTTTGCACGATATGCAAAAGTTGCACAAGAATATAGCGTATTGTATGGGTACGTTTAGTTTGGTAGTGGATGAAAAACATTAAAAACGGTATTAAAAATTGTTCCTTGAAAAACATACTGTGGCGTATGAGTGTTATTATATTTAGTGTTAAAACCAATAACACTCATACGTCTAGTAGAGTAGAGTAGCATTTTTGTGATACCTAGTATGTGCAATAATATGAGCGACTGGTTATATAGATTAACATATTTTAAAGTTTTTTGATGGGTTTAAAAGTTTTAGAATTTTGTAAATGTTTTACGCTTTACTTTAATTATTCGTGTCTATTTTACACAAGTTTTCTACATGGAGTACAACAAATAAAAATATTGATTGTTAGCCGTAATTAAAAAAATTAGCATTAAAAAGTAAACTGAGAATTTAATTGCTATAATTGTTAACCTCTGCGGCAGCTTTAAGCGATACACGAAACGTATTAATGGAAAAAAATCAATTAAATATTAATTTAAACACTATTTTTTACATAATTTTACTAACTATTTTACATGCTTTTAAAAATATTTGTTATATGCCTACTTTAGCAAGCATGTTCGCTAAAGTGAGCCATTTGAATGGTTTTGAAAATCGATATAACACTTTTTTATATTATTTGCCCAAGAATATCATCTACACACACATATATAAAAATAAACGCCATTTCAATCACGAAAAGAAAAGTGTCAAATAAATGTTTGGATTACATATGAACAAACCTGGTCAGACCATCTACCTATCCGTTTGTCGTTAAAATTAAATATTAAAAAATTCAATAAAAAATTAGAAAAGCTTTTGCCAAAACTAAAGTGGTATGATAAACAAAAGGTAAACTATATGGAAAATACAAAAAATCTCATTCGTGAATTGAAAGAAAGTAATCTAGAGTTAAATTTAGAAGTTATTACTGGGGTGATAAAAAAGTCTACGCAACAAAATAAAGAAGGAAATATGAAAAATGCCGCTAGAAGTCCATGGTTTGATTGGAAATGTGACAAAGCAAGAAAAAAATCATTGGAGTTGTTGAAAAAGCATCAAAATTCACATACAGAGGAAAATAAAAGAAAATACTTACAAGCCAATTCAATATATAAAAAAGTTTGCGAAGAATGTAAAATAAAATGTTATAAACAGTTAGAATTGAAGCTTAACAACGTGCATGATAGCAAATCATGGTGGAAACTAGCAAAAGAAATTCGAAACCAACAATCTAATGAAGTGTTAAATATTTCTTCTACAGCATTTAGATCCTATTTCATGACCCTATTAAATCCACCTCAAACTGCAAATGAATTAAGTTATGCTCCAATATATCATGATGATGCCTTTTTAAACGCAGAAATAACAACATCTGAAATTCAGTATGTTTTAAGGAATGCGAAAATAAACAAAGCTCCGGGTGAAGATAGAATCACATATGAGTTTTTTAAAAATGCGCCTATAGAACTTGTAAAGGAATTGGCACAATGTTACAATAAATTCTTTAACAATATGAAAGTAGATAAATCGTTTAGCGTAAGTGTCATTTACCCAATATTCAAAAAAGATGATCCTAAATTAACAAGCAATTACAGAGGGATATCCTTTATGAATTGCGTGGCCAAAATTTTAATGGGTGTTATAAATAACAGGCTTTATGATTGGACTGAAAGACATAAAATTATTACGGAATATCAAGCAGGTTTTAGGAAGGGATATTCTATAGTGGACAATATTTACAATTTAGCAGCCATTGTTCATCTAAAGTTGAACGAGAAGAAAAAAGTTTACGCCTTCTTTGTTGATTTTAAGGCAGCTTTTGACAAAGTTTGTCGAAAATTACTACTTTATAAATTACACGCGCTTGGAATTTCGACAAAGTTGGTATATTTTTTTGGAAAGCGTATACTCTAATACTTTATCCACTGTTTGGAATGGAACAGATTTATCTGAACCTTTTGAGACAGTTTCTGGTGTAAAACAAGGCTGTTTACTATCACCGCTCTTATTTTCTCTTTATATTAATGATCTTCATGATCAACTCGAAGGTGGTATCTATATTGAGGAACTAAATTTAAGACTGCTCCTATATGCAGATGATATTGTGATATTGGCTGAAGAAATAGAAGTTCTGCAGAACATGATTGACAAACTATCCAATTATTGTGATTTTTGGAATTTGGAAGTCAACCAAGCTAAGTCAAAGATCATGGTGTTTAGAAATGGTGGCAAATTGTCAAGAAGAGAAAAATGGCTGTTCAAAGGTGAAGAAATAGATATAGTACAATTATCTTGGCATGGTTTTGACCCCTAAAATGGTTTTTACGAAACACGTTCAGAAAAGAACCGGTTCTGCAAAAAGTAGTATAAAAGCCACATGGAATTAATTTTTAAATAAGAATAATATTACAACAAAGACAAAATGTCACTTATTTGGTGCAGTAAGTCGAGCCATCAATCCTATGGTGCTCAAGTTTGGGGATATACTCATTTTGAGGAAGTGGATAAATTACAGAGGCATCTCCTCAAAAAAGTTCTTAAACTTCCAAACTCAACTCCAAACTATGCATTAATGCTTGAGTCGGGTCTGGAAGATTCTCATTTGTATACATTTAATATGAACTTACGCTATATAAGTCGTACTCTCTTCAAGTTCCCAGAGCTACGTCTTCCTCATAAATTAAGTTTAAAAATACTACTAAAACAAATTTTCTGGGCAAAAGGTTACAATGATATGGGAAGAAACAGGAACGTTCAATGACAGTCTGGTATTACTTTTGAAGAGTTTAATGAAAAACAATTATACATATTAATAACATTAAAAAAACAATATCATGAGGAGCGTTTGTCAAGAGCTACACAAACTCAATCATTTTATAAAAACGTAAATTCTACAAGGGTGCAAAACTACTTCATGAATATGAATAATCAACAAAATGTTACGTGGATTTTTAAAGCTCGCTGTGATTTAATCCTTTTAAATGGCACAAGGTTTTCTGGAAGAAGCAGACAAGAATGTTCTTTATGTAATACCAACGAAGTAGAAAACATACAACACTTTATGTGCCGATGCCCCATTTTAAAAAGCTTCAGGTTGCAATATTTTAATAACGTAACAATATCAGAAGAAGTTTTAGTAAAAATCTTAGACGGTGAACTATTTAATTACGAAATATTTGTAAATTATATTATCAACGCATTAAAATATAGAAAAATTTTGATAGATGAATTCAATTATTAATTCAATTGTTATATTTAGAAATTTATATGAGTTACATTTAGAAATTTATATTTTTAAGACACTGTCAGTTACAGTGAAATGTGTACACTCAAAAAAAAAAGTTTGTATAAAAATTAGTAAATCTGTTTTCAATCTCACGTAACAGTTATTATACTTAATTTTAGTATAAAGTAATTTTTTTAGTAAAATTCTGTGCTATTATTACTTTACAAACTACAAATTTGTTTACTAATTTTGGTTGCCAATTTAACTAATTTAATTTTATTAACTTTTGAAATTAGATTTGCTAAAATTAGCAAAACAAAAAAAATAATAACAATATATTTTTTAAAGCCAAAAAATATTTGATCTAGACACAAGATAGCGAAAAATTTTGAACTTTATTTATGCACTTAAATATTAATTACACTCAGGAAAAAAAGTTTCATCATATTGATCAAAATGTTTCATTAATCGTTTCTCATCAATTTTTCATGATATTCACGAAAATTTACATAAAGTTTAAAAAAATTTAAGTCAAATGTTTCATACACACAGAGAAAAATCTAGTCATTTCTCAACTAAATCTCGATTACTACGCCAAAAATAGGATTGTGCAACTAAATATTGATTTTCATAACAAAATTCGGGTAATACAAATTTTAGTTGCAACACTCACAATATTTAGAAATATCATTTGAATTTGGTTGTCATAATCGAATTTAGCTACCAAAATACACTTTTTAATTCGGTTATTTTTCAGTGTGTAGATCTTCAACATTTCATAAAAAAGTTTCATTAAATTTGTGAAAATAACGTTAATCAAGCTCAATTAATTTTATTTACTATTTTTATATATATATATGGAGCGTTTCATCTCAAGTGACCCAACTTTTGAAAACGATGTCTTCCGATCGGGATGACATTTGCACCAAGGTTAGTCCTATTGGATAGTAGTATAGACACAATTTTTCAGCAAGATCGGTCAAGAACTCTCTGAGTTGAGGGGGTCAAAATTTGACATTTTGGCCAAACGGCTGTTTTTTCTCATCCAAGTAACTTATTACCCATTGTTCTTAGCAAAATTTGTCCTAAAAGTTTAGATAGCTTTTTCTTCAATCTTTCGAAAAAAATATTAAAAAAAAAAAAATTTTGGACTATGGTTTTTCAAAATCAAAAACTTTTTTGACTTTTTTTCAAAATATGCTCATTTTTTTTTTTTTTTTTTGCTCAAAAGAAAGCTTAGGTCTTTTAATTGAAGAGCATTTTGGTCGCTTAGTGGCATGCGAGTGGGATATTTATCAAAATAAATGTTTTGTAACTCAAGACAAAAGTTTTTCAATTTTCGCATATGCACTATTTTGAATATTTTTCCTATTTATGTGTAACTGTTTCTAAAACCTTAAAAATAAAAATTCTACTGAGAAACTAGACAAATTAACCGACGGTATGTAACATACGTTACTAAAATTTCATACCCTCGATATTGTAATACCCACTATATGTTAACCTCAGGAATAAAATCACTTTTTTCTATAGAAATGTTGAAATATTTTTTTTTTTTTATTTATTTGTAATAATAATTAAATTAATATATAATAATTTTTTTTTTTTAAATATCGATATCGATTTCAAAAGTTGGGTCACTTGAGATGAAACGCTTCATATATATCACTAATATTTAGTACACAATTTGGTTAATTTTAGCAAATATATTTCCATTAAGAGTTTACTAAAATGTTAGTAACTTTAACTAATTTCTTTACTACTTTTACTATTTATAGACTTATTCCATACAATGAGTTGAGTTTTAAAATTTGAATCGAGTTTTAAAATTTGAAAAAAATCGTGTCTTTTTAACGATTTAAGCTACCATATCTTCTTAGCTATTAATGCTACTGGATTCATTGATACCTCATTTTAAAGCTACTATGCTTTACATTAAATTTGAGGGAAAACTTTTTGAAGTTAAAATGCATTTTTTTCAAATTGGTTTTTTGAAATTTTTTAAAAAAATACATATGTAAAAATATTTCTAAACTATGACTTGTTTACATGTAATTTATTTGAACTACGTTTAAAAGAATTTTATTCTTATTGTTCTAACAATGAAAATCTTGAATAAATTAAATTAAAAAAATTATTAATATATTATTTCCATATGCCGTTACCAAATCTCTATATGGAGCTCTTACGGAACTTTGAATTCCGTAAGAGCTCGCATTTTTGGCCGAAGCCGTAGCCGAACTTTGGACAAATTTACGATGTTCGGCCGAAGCTGTAACCGAAGCCGAACTTTTCAATTTACTTTTTAATTTGAATAAAACGCGAGTTTCGGTTGATTTTGACAACGAAATATGTTTAAAGTGAAACAAAAAATATTTAAATATGAAATAAATATAATTTAGAAATTTTTTATAAAAATATATGAGTTCAATTATTTCAATTATTTCAATTACGTTTTTTGGAGAAAATGTAACCGCTTGAACTATAATTTTTTTACTAAAATATATAACGAGTCTTATACAAATTCTTGTATTTGTACTCGAAATTAAAGAATTTTATTTGAAAATGTATTCAATTTCTTCAAATACTTGGCGTTTGACTAAGAACAGTACTTTTTGGCCGAACTCAGTCGGACACTTGTTTAAACAAATAAAACACCCAACCATTATAATATGCGTAATGGATTCTAAATTTTCAATTTTAAAAACTAAAAAAATGCTTAGTTCCACTATCGGCAAATATACTTTCGACCACTGATCCTGCTTTGTAGTTAACAAAATAGTTGTTTTGAACAATCTGGAATTGCTGAAGTACTAAATAGGGAGATTTATACTTCATAATCAAAATATCGTATTGATCCATAATATCGACCTTGTTGTTATTATTTTTAGTTATTTTGTATAACAAGGACGTGTGAAGTTTGCTCTTTATTTCTGCTCTTGAAAAAATCTGTAAGTCTTCTAATTGCACATTTTGCGAACAAATAAAGAGTTTGTATTTCTGCTTCGGTAAATTTTGTTTTTATTTTTTGTTTTATTAAGTGTTTTAAATTTATTATATGTTACAACTTCTGGTTCATAAAAAGATGCATACATTTTTAGACTTAACATTATTTTTTAAAATTAATATTTATATGTTTTATAAATGAATTACAAGTAGTACTTAATTGGATTTAAATAAAAAGTACTGGCCTCAAAACATTTTAATTTTTTTTTGAATATTTCAATTAAAAAACTTATTAGATAAAATTTTATTATTATATGGTGTAAAATTAAGAACAACTGTAGTGTTTGATGTTTGAATATGAACTGCTTGTTTATTTAAAGCTAGGTAGCTATGGAAGAGAGACCAACGTGTGTATAAAGACCGTGTGAATATTTACCTTGATAAAAATAAGGTATGAGGTGTTATTAAGTTACACCGTGTGAATTTGTATGCTCAGCAAAAGGTTGGCATTTAAAATGGTTAAGTCTGTCTGGCATTTCCATAGTTGGGACTATACATATGCCATATTCACGGTTGGGAATAATCACACGTTACAATTAGATAGAAATTTTATCATATTATATATAATTTGATAATATTTGATAGACCCATTATTTCAGATCAAACTATATGAGTTAAGATCTCATGAGATAACATGAGATCAGCTTATGTATGCCATTTTCGGATCAGATGCGATGTGATGTAAAGTTTAGTTATATGTGGTACTTTATATAGTCATATATGAATGTATCGAAACCTTTTTTGTCGGGTATTTAATATTTTGTGTAAACAGTTGTATGTATATTTTAATAAATTAATGTAAATACAAAAACAGTTTCAATAGTTAGGGCTGTTTTTTGCAATTAAAAATACTTAATAAAAATTATATATTGCCAAATGATATGTGTATGTTGCCTACTTTGAATATTGGTAATACACCAATGCGTTAAGATTAATTTAACAAAAATAATAGGCAATTTTGCGAACACAAAAATCGCAAAAAAAAATTACTATTTTTTATGGTAATATTGCAGTGAAACAAAGCAAACTCAATATTGCTTATGAAAATAGGTGATATCAGTCTTAGGCGATATTACCAATAGTTAGCCGATATTACCAATAGTTTCCTTTGTGTCTAAAAGGTCTACAATTCACGAATGAATATATTACAAATGTCCCCTGCGTACACGCTTACACATTAGGCTGTCCCGTCATTGAATGAGAAAACTGTTTGTTCGAGCTACTCTTTCGCAAGAGGTATCAAAATTTGCGTAATTTTACACAGATTACGATAAAAGTAATAAAAATCGAATTACGTGCCATCTTGAGGGCTCTTCTTTTGAAAACGTTTTTACAAACCTAAACCGTATGCTTAAAATAATAAAAAAAACGAGATGCTAATTTATTTTATTAATATATTTTATACTTGCAATTATTGTAGAAGAAAATAAAACGTATAATAAATGACTAAAACTTAAAATTTAAACATATTTTTTTGACCAAAATTTAGCATTTCTGCTCGTGATTTCAACCTGGTTCTAATAAGGCCATCTCTAGAAGCAGCGGTAGTTACACTTTGAGAGGCCTCTGTTACCAGTTTAACACATCTTTCCACAGCTTGTGTGGGACAAGGAAAGTCAACAATTTCCAAGCTGTTACCTTTTGCCATGATTTGAAGGTCCTCATTAGAAATATGCCGAAGAACCGGAGGTGCTGTAACCCTACACTCGTGCCATATAATAATTTCGGTGTAATCTTCAGCAGAGAAGTTTTCTGTGTTTAGTGCTACTTTTAGCTTTTCTAGCTTTGATTATTCTTTGCAATGCCAGCTCCCGAATGTGGTCTCTATCATCAAACAGCATACTGACAAGTAGATTTCTGGGTGAGCAAAAAAAAAAGCATTTCTTTCGATAACAGAATCCATAACTGGTAATATATTTTCATGTAAAAGCGAGAGTACATAATCAGATGAAAAATATGTTTGGCTCCTTCTTTAAAAGACGTTTTGTGTTTGATTATGAAACAAATCGGAGCCTATACTTTAACAATGTAATTGACAAGCAGTTGCAAATTTTCTGATGGATTAAGGGTACTTACGTAAACTCTGAGTAGTCGATTATCAGAGGTAAGCCATCTCGAGTACGCAATTTTTCCAGGTTTACGGTTTGCCAGCTCAGGACTACAATAAACTGTTTGTACAGCTTTACATATCTCATAAAGATATTTTTTATCCATACTTAGTTGATCGACCACATTTTTCTTCAAATCACGGAAATTACCAGCCACCGCACAAAAAGACACCGTAGTTTCATTATCACAAGTAGCTAATTGTTTTCCAATAAGTCCAGAATATGCTCTAGGTCGCGAAGTGCAACCATCTAAAGTCAAAAATAAATGACGAAGGGGCAACTCATTAGCACGGAGCATACAAACACACCATTGTAGCGGTCTCTTCAAATACTCATCCAAATATTGAATAACGCCACCCTTCCAACCGGTATTAGTAGCAGTTCCGTCACATTCAATGAAAATCACGTCATCTAAATTCCAACCTTTGTCTTCTAATAAAGTTGTGATCGAAGTTAGAATGCCCTTTGCAGTGCCACGACTTGGCGTTGTGTGACCTAAATAAATTGATTCAGGTTCTGCTAGAATTGAGATGTGTTCTTCTAAAATTTCTTTGCGATGGTAACGATCCCCTATTGTCTCACTTATCAGCGTCTTGTCTTTTTGTCCATCAAAATAAATGCACTTAATAACAATACCTCTAATGTCTTTTGAATTTTCTTTCCGGACTTTAGATACAGCTCTGTGTATTTTGTTTTTATCGATTACCAGAGTTAAATTTTCGGTAGAAATTAAGCCGAAGTCAGTCAAAATCGTAGAAGCAACAGCAGCAGCAGAACGAGTTGATAAACGTATCTATCACAGACCTTAGCAACTGTTGGCAATGGCAATGTATTCCGATTCGTCGTTGAAGTCGAAGGTGTATCTGTCTGTTTCTGATGCCTCCGTTATCGAATGCGTTTCTATAGAAGATTCACACAGTAAAACTTCATCACAATTTTCTGGGATAAAATCGGTTTCTTGAGTAGAACGCTGGCCTTATGAAATGTTCAGTTTGTCTCTGCTTTCATTTTATTAATCGATCTGTTTCTTTTTTATCAACTCCACATATAACCATTTTTCTGTAATTTCTTTGATCCAACAAAAAACTTCTTTCATTGATTGGAACTTTCTTAGGTTTTAAACAAGAACAAAATTCAAATGAAGTGCATTTGCAAGCAGCATCGTCGAAAAGCTTCTCAGATGACTCCAACAAACACTTTAGTTTGTTTTCGAAACCATTTTTTCGTTTGCTTTTCTTGTATCTTTTCAAATGGAGGTACTTTTCGAAATATGATTTGAGTAACTGAATAACTCGTTCCTTTGTTACGATTGGAATCGAAGCTTTGGTCCAAATATTGTCAATCTCTTCAAAACCAATCGCATTTATATCTGAATTTGATGGATCTTTTCCATTATACTTCAGTTTCATGTTATACTTGATAAATAAAATATATTTAAGGACGTCTCTTATAGTTGGTAGCTGCCGATCATCAAGTTCCTTATATGGTCCCAATATAACACAAGTTGTCTCACTACGCCTCAAACTCATTTTTTTTTTAAATCGAAGTATTGCCATATTTTTTATTTTTTTTTATTTCGTGTTCAAGGATTTCTATATTTTAGGGAGTACGCTGTGCCTATAAAAGGAACTTAAAAACTGGTTCGTAATTAACAAGAGTTCGCTATAACCGTAATAATTGGTATATCAATTGAAAGTGAATGTTTTGGGTCCGGAAAATTTTTTTTGTCAATTGGAGCTCCTGTTTTCCGATGTCGACGTTTTTGTAAAATCGTTTCTCTTATATCTGCTGGATACGATGATGTACTTTTCCAAGCTGCTGATTGTATTAATTTGTATTTGTATTTCACCTTCTAATTGAAAATGTGTTGTTGGCAGGTGATTAAATTAATTTTCATTTTCTAGTAAATGTTAAAAATATATCCAATCACTATAAATATATCCAATCATTATTTTTATTTGACAAATATCATGAAGGTACAGTAATATAGATAAATGATTTGAGTTAAGATCAAATATATGCTTAAGTTTAATAAATAATGTTAGAATTGTCCGAATTATAAAAGCTTCGATCAGGTATTGTATTTTATTACAATATGTTTGTCAATATGTTGGTGTTCCAGCAGAAATCGTCCACAACCAGTATAATTTCATAATATTAATTGGATTTAATGTATATAATGAAACTCTTCATTGAATCTATGAAACATATGCTATGAAATTGTTTCTTTAATATCATGAAGAATAATTCTTTCAGTGTGATTATTTCATAAAGAATATTAGTAAACCATCATTTTAGTATTTTTGTGGTCATAATGTTATTAGCAGGGCAACCAGAAATATGCTGCGCCATGTATGATGAGATATTTATCGTAGAATTACTGAAGAATTCTGTCATCGATTTGTTATAGGATATTTTTGCATAATTTCCTCTTAATTATTATTATTTTTTTTTTATTATTATTTATTAATAGAATTAAGAAATTATTAATTGCATATTAATATATATAAAATTTACAATAATAATCTATATTAGGCATAACATTTCAGTTGTAAGCCTGATTGGCAGTTTACTAAGGGTAAGATTAAAATTTAATTCGTTTTCAGTTAGTTTTTAATTTTAAAGATTATTAAAATTGAAATAGTACAAAGAAAAGACTAAAAGACAAATTCATTTATAATTAGTTTTCTATAATTTGAACATACTTGAACGTATTTGTACAAGTTAAAGAAATTACAGTCATTTAGAATACTAAGTACTTCAATTAAATTTAGTAGTATTTTACCAAAATATCTCCTCCTAAATTCGTTAAATATTGGACGAACTCCAATAAAATGTCCTCTACATGTAGGTTACATATTGTGCATAAATGTGTGATGATAAATATGCAGTTAGTGAAGGCGTATTATTAAAATTAAGTTGTGCGATCATGTTGTTGGAAATTGGTTGCCCTTAGTATGGGCAACTTCAAAAATGTACGGCACCTAGATATTTTTTTTTTAAGTTTTTTTTTTTTGTCTGACTTCAATGTCGATTTGCGTGTGTATAAACCGATATTTGAGCATGTGAAATCCGTTCGCGTTAATCATTTTTGTTAAACGGCGGTTTAAAGTTAAAAATTAAAAAAAAAATATTAAAATTACAGTTTTTGTTAAAATTGAAAAAGCATAACGTGTGTGGATAATACGTGTATGCATATTAAAATTTATTTAAAATTTTAAAACATTTTACAAAGTTACGGCTAGTATAAGACATAATTTGCAATATTTTGGGAAAAAAACTATTTGCCTATCGCTAATGGTTTAATATAATATAGATATAACCATTAAAACTTTACCACTCATGATTTTTTTACTGTTTCAATTGTTTTGTTGAAATTTGTTAAGGTGGCCCCCGTGAATATTGTTTAAAAATATAATCTCACTTTCTAGGGATTAAAACACACGCGTGTTTTTTTTTGCAAATATTAATATTGGACCGATTATAAAATACTTGTTGGGATTCTGGGTTACTTATTAACCCGAATTCAAAAATAATTCTTTTAAATTTTCAAAATCAAATATTTCATACAAGGATGCTTTTTGAGGTTAGAAACATTTTGTTTCCTCCATAAAATTTTAAATCCTTAACATTTTTTGGTGCGTTTTCGATTTTAGTATCAAGCTCAGTAAAGTCTTCCATTTGATGAAGCGCTTTAGTTGTCACAAAGCGAAATGTGTTTGGAAAAAACTGCCGCTGCACGCGCCAGGATTGAAAAAAATATTTTTTTTTCACTTTATCAGCTTAGTCCGTCGCGAAGAATCTATTTAGATACCTAAACATGTTCCCATGCCATGTTTTGATATAAAAAAAAGCTTTAACAAAATTGTGTTTTTGCAAAAATTTTCAAAAGTTCATAAAATTTTTGCGTTTAAAAATTTTAAAGTGCGTTTTAGCCTCGGAGGTGCACTTTACGAAGCTCCTCACATCACGCAATACACTAGCCAACTTAAAAGACAATTCAGATTGTCAGACGCAAAAAAGATACATTTTCAAAAAATTTACGCTAATTTCTTTTTAGTTTGTGATGTCCGTGATACGTTATTGGTGTGCTGACACCGCTGGATATACCTCAAACTTTATAAAATTACGCCGTTTTTTTAATTCTGCGCTTAAAGCTCATTTTTATTAAACGGAGCAAAAACCCTATTTAAAATCTTCAAAAAGTTCAAAATTCGGAAAATTTTGTTTTCACTTGTAAACCAGCATGCAACTTTTCACCCAGCAGCGATATCAAAAATTTTTTTTTGTGTATATATCCTCCAAGTCTAGTGACTATATTTTGTATTTGTTTGGATCTGAAAGCTAAAAACCATTACAAAGAAAACGGAATGAATGAAAAAACTCTTGCAAGTTTTAAGTCGTTTTTTTAGTTTTTCGAATTGTAGATGACCACCAATTCTTACGGTGAAGACTTTTCAACGTAAAACTTTGCACGTCATATCCTTCAAATATAGTCATCCAAACCATGTACAACGTTTTATTCAATTCATAAAACTTAACGAAATAAGAGCCATAGTATGTCGGTTTCAGCAGGTGCTCAAAAAATTTGAAATAGCCCAGTATGTGATTTTCACGTTCTTTTGTTTGGAGTAGATTCAAAATGGTTTTCCAATGAGTACATAAAGGATATTCGGTATTATCTGGAGTAAATTGAAGAAAACTACAAAGGTTTGACCACTCCTTCCCAGAATACATTTTGAGATATAATGCTCTCTGCTAAAATACATGGTAATCGTTGGTGGTTCATATTCAAAACTTTGTTAGTATAACTAAAGTGCAATTTCAAAGTAGAGATATATAGGGAGTCTAGTCCGGTTTCCAGATGTAATGTAATTGGGTGTTGTTGTTGGAAGATACAGCATCTATTTAATAAAAAATCGAAAAAGCTTTTCTACATCCTCATAGTTTTCATATCCCCAGATTTGTGCCGCGTAGAACATAATGCATCTGGAGGCTGCTTGGAATATTTTAAGTTTATTATTTTTTGAAATTTTTGGGTGTGATATACACTCAAAAAATAAGTTAGTACAAAAGTTAGTTAAACGTCTTGTAAATCAGGTATACTATTTTTTAGCAAATTTTTTTGCTAAAATCGTGTTTTCAGCTAAAATTTTTGTTATACTTATTAAGCCCTTAACTGTTTTATACTAATGCTTTACTAATGTACTAATGTTTTACTAATTAATTTTGCTAAAAAAAATTGTGCTGATAAGCACATTAATAGTGTGGACGACAACCAGATTGAAAGATATACGCAGAATGAAGCAGATGTCGCGGCATGTCAGGATGTAGTAGAGAAGAGGAAAATGATACTAAAAACTAATAAGACATATAAAAAAATCAACCATGGAAGACTTTTGTATCTGTTTTTCATACATAAAACAAAATTGAAGATTAAAACAACTTAAATTTTGTGTTGTCACCGGCTTGTGAAAATAATTGTCTTTTAATTAAATAAGAGACAAAATAAAATATTTAAATTTAATATGTATTTCTAAACTAAATGTCTATAGATTAATAATCTAGTGTGGTCAAATTGCAAACAAACATATACAGACATGTAGACATAGTAAAGCGAAAGACAAAGTCACACATCTTAGGTAGATTTTTATGGTTCCTTTTTCTTATTGCAAAAAACGGTTGTTTTTTTCCTTTCGTTTGTTTTTGTTTATTTTTTCGTTTCGTTTCTATAATTATCTTCGGCAGCTGCGTTATTTAAAATAAAGCATCATTTAGGCAACCATTGATGTAAGTAGTTGAAAGAAAATTTTTGTTATGTTATATATATTTATTTCTATATATTTTCAGATATTAAATTAATTCATGTCGTCAATGTGGGAAAATGAAAATTTTTATATTTCGTAATTATTGTAAATTATTTTTAAAAGAATCACAAAAATATGTTTTATGATTTTCAGCAAATATATTAACTAAATTACAGTTTTTTTTGCGTTTTTTTTTTCAGTCTACTAAAATTCAGCAAAATATTTATTAATTTTTACCAATGCTTTTTTATTTCTAATCTACTAAGTGTTAGCAAAACTTTTGCTGAATCTACTAATTTTGTTGCTAAAAATCAGCTCGCTGATTTTCAGCAAAAGATTTTGCTGACATTAGCAATTTTTTTGCTAGCACCCTCCTGACTAAAATTTTGCTGACTCAGCAAAATTTTTTTTCTGACTTTACAAACTTTTTTTTTTGAGTGTATATTTTGACCAAGTCGAGTTGATTGCTAATTTTGAGGCAGACAATTTGTTCTTTAAATATTTTTTGAAAGACAGGTTAAATTCAATGTCTGCCCCAAGATATTTAGAACTGTTGACAATTTCTATATTTTCATCACCAAAGTGCCAGTTTAGTTTGCCGAAATTCTTGTGCCTGACCGAAATACCAATATTTTTGATTTATCTAAATTAACTTTTAAACACCATGTAGAACAGTAATAATGTAGAACATCAATCATGTTTTGTAATCCAGACGGAGTATCCGAAAAAACAACAATGTCGTCAGCGTAAATCAGTATTTTTATATTAATGTCAGCAACATTTACACCACCTGGCAAGATTTCAACCAAGTCATTGACGTAAAGTGAAAACAAAACTTGGCTTAAAATTCAACCCTGTTTTACTCCAAGCTCTACTGAAAATGATTCTGAAAGGGAGCTACCGTCCCAAATTTGGCTTTCAGTGTGCTCATATGCGCATTGTAAAGTTCTTATGATTTTGGATGATAGGCCGAGCCAAGATATAAAAGCAAGTTACAAAGTTTTAATTAAAAACTGTAGTAAACCAATATCAAATTTATAATTTAAAAAAATCTACAATTTTAAGGCTAATACAAATCTGTCCCTTATATTTTTTATGGAAAAAGTCGTTTATGATTTTTCCTCTACAAATGAAAACGAATAAAGGAAACTTTCATTAACTGGTTTATAAATTTCAAAAACAAATTTTACAAAATTTGCCTAAACTTTTGAAGAAACAGTCCCAAATGTAAAATGTAATGGCTCAGCTGAAAGACAATATGTTATTACCAATAAAAGCATCAAATATCAAAAGTGCCTTTCTTTTGTACTTAAATATAAATCCTGTGAAAAGTTAGCATTTAAGTTTTTTTTTTTACTTTAAACCTGTTAAGAACTTTGTTTTAAAGTTAATATTTTTTCATTTAAGAATTTTTTTCATGAACAATTTAGCAAATGTTGATGTTGATAATGTTTTCGATCAAAATAAATATAAACCATTCAAAACATTAAAAATTCCTTGCAATTTCTAAATGGGGAACGGATTGAGGTTAAATAAGGAAGGTTGACAGTGTGGTTCACTGCGTATTGGTAAATGATAGACGGTGCAGAAAAAATTGGTTAAAAATTGGGATAAAAGTTACTTGGTTTATATTTTTAACAGAATGTTACAAGAAAAATATGGGATATATACATTAGAGCGACTCAAGTTGTATGGAAGCGAAATTCGTTCAAGGAGTACCCCCCTCAAAATGAACATTGGTATTTTTTATGATGACATCTAAAATATTTCGGCTCTAGCTTTGACCTCTCGTGAGCAGGACCATTTTGAAAAAGGGTCCATTTTTGCATGTTTTGTTAATTTAAGAATCTGTTTCCTTACCAACATATACAATATGCGTATCATAAGAAAGGTTTTTTTAAGGCGCGTCCAACTGTATATACAATATGTCCAAGGACGATCATCCATGTCCTTTTTTTAAGGATAGTCTGTAAAAAAAACGGTTTTTGAATTTTTGGTTCCGGGTTGTTTGTAATAAAAATGCCAAATTAACATATTTTAATCTTTAGTCGATTTAATTAAATACGGATCTCAGCTTTTTTTTGAAATTCGTGCTAGTTCGCGTTTTGACAATGGCAATGGGTGGTATAAAATTTTTTCTTTTGCCAAGTACATCATCTTTGTATGTAAATAATTTAGATTTTTGGAAATTAGATGCATTTTACACGGTGCTCTGGAATATATATAAATGCAATTTTGTGGTAACTCTAATATGATAGCGGATTTAGTTTCTAGATCATGTATGGATGAAAATAGGACTAAAGACTTTAATATTTTAAATGTCATCTTAAAAAAGTCCAAGATTCATTTTTAAGAGGGTACATCGAGCACTTTTTTGGTGAGTCGCTCTAATATACATAAGATATTTCAAAACCTATCCAATGGAGCACTAAAAATATTACTATATATACTATCATATATTGTTAAAGTATCAGAGCTGCTTTTTGTTTTCATATTACAAGCAATCAGAAAATACGCGTTGAAATTAAATGAAAAAATGTCAGTAATGAAGTTTTTTTGCATAAATTAGCAGAAAAAGTAAAAAAAAACTTGGCAAAGCGTTACTAGTTTTTGCATAATTTCTGAGGAAAAATTATATTAGTTGATATGTTACCAAATAATTGGCAACCATTTCTTAAGTGTATTTCTATTGTAAATGTGAAAAAGGGATTTTTAAGAATTTCTACACCCAAAAATTAAATAGTTGCTTATTGGAAAAATAATGATTTTTATGGGTGTGTTTGTTATTTCTTTTCACAAATTTTATATAAACAATACTATTATTATTCAAATGAAAAATAATTTGCCTATATTAAAATTATTTACTTTCACAATTTAAATTACGATTTGTCGAGTAAAACTTTTTACGGCAAATATGTACACATATAATACTACTGTAGGTAGGTAGCACTGCAAATGTAGTTAAAAACAAATGAAAATTTACTTGAAAAAAGGACGACATACATTTCAGTAAATTCAACTAACATCTCGGTCAATATACGATGTATATTACTTTTGGAATGCCTATCATTTCAGCCAGCTCACGCACCTTCAGCCGATGGTCATCCAATACCACCTCAATTGGTCGACCCCTAAGGTGTTCGTCATAGTTATATATAAAACATTTACTAACTTTTCTAGTAACTTATTTTTTTGAGTTTATCTAAAAAAATAAAAAATAATTATAAAGGGTCCGCCATCTAACATTTTTTTTCAACTAGTATTTATTTCGTGAATGGTAACACTTAGCTCATGTCTGATTTGACAGATAATTAGTTTTATCCTTCCGCTGAACGAATATGGTTGTGTATACGCTTGAACAACGCTGGGAAATATTGCGACATTACTTTGACATCAATTCACCGTCGTTCTCAACAATTGAACATTTCACACAATCGATAATGTGCTTAAAAATTGGACCGATCGTTTAGGCTACTGCATAGCCAGCCGAGGCAGCCATTTGAATGAAATTATTTTCCATTATTAACCGGAAGGACTTTACTTTCAAATAAAAAAAGAAATTTGAGAAAAAATCCGGAATTTTTTTTATAGCATTTTCAAAAAAAAAAAGTTATTTGGTGGACCCTTTATATAACATAAACAAAATTATCTTTCAACTACTTACATCAATGGTTGTCTGAATGATGCCATCTTTTAAAGGTAGGCAAATGCCGTAAATAATTCTGGAAACGAAACGAAAAAATAGTAAAATATGACAAATATGACTAATTTTGCGAGATTCAAATTTGCAAAATGCTTTACATTTACCAAAAAAATCTTTACTTGGAAGAAAATCTTGTCAATTAAAACCACCCATACGTCGGTAGTTGTATTTCAATTTAATTATTTTTTTTATTAAATTATATTTTTTTTATAAAAAGTATTAAAAATGGTATAAAAAGTTATCAGTTGGAATAATCCGATTAATTATTCAACCTTTTCACATAAATTGTATATCTTGCATTTTTTGTTGGTCTAACATTATTAATCTTAAAATAATCTTTTATAAAAATAACGCAATCGTTAAAACCATTTAAAGGAAAAATAAAAAAACCAATGAACTCACTATTTGTCAGTTGGTTAATGTGTTTAATTACACTGTGCATCACATGTATCCCTAACAACACCAGTGTGATATAAAACAAGACTATCAGTAGACCAAAAACCCTAAAGGAATTTCACAACTTATATGTAAAAATTAGAAGTGCAGACAAATACATGTTTTTTTTTGAAGTTTTCGTATTCTAAAATATGTACAATTTTTTAATCAAAAAAAAAAATGCAAACTAAGCATTTTGAATTGTTTTCTAATTTTTAAATGTGAGAAACAAAAAAAATGCTAAAATAACAGTATGATTGTTTCATACTTACAGCACGCTTATTATAAAAAAAAAGTAAAACACACTCAGGCGAATGAGTGATATATAAATATTTCGTATAATTTGTATTGCGTGAGTGTTAGTTTTGCAAATCAACTATTTTGTTGCATACTTTCGAGAAACTTTGTATGCACACAAAGAGGGACAGACGTATGGGTGATATTTAAGTTTTAATAAGACATTTTTTAAACATTTTGATGCATACTTTAGGGGGACTTAAGATGACTGAGTGATAATTCTAATTTTTATAATTTATAAACAGAGAAGACAAAAAATAGCAAAATCCATTGTGTTTATGGCAAAAAAAATATTGGAATAGTAAAACCAAAAAAAGGTACAATAATTACACTTTTTAACAGAAGAATTAAAAAATTTCAAGGAAAAAGCTTTTAAAGCGAAGAATATCTGCAATTTTAAAGCTCAAAAATCTAACCAAAAAGCTGGTTTTAAGCCCAAAAATTAAAAATCTAAAAATTGCACACCAATAAATCAAATTTGAGTAAAAAGGGCAAAAAAATGGAAAAAAAAAACAAAAAACATATTTGTCTTTAGAAATGTTGAGATTAAGAAGAAGAATAGACGTTTTTCTCTAAAAATTATAAACACTATTAATTTTTAAATCAGACTAGACTAGTTTATAAAGAATAAGCCCATTTTTAATTCCTTTTTGTTTAACTATTGATTTTCTTAAAATAAACCTTAATTTCTGTAAGTTTCATAAAAAATTAATTTTCAAACATACGAGTAGATTCCTTACCCGATTAAAAACGATTACATATAATCATGCATTATTTTATTTAAATATACATGTTATTGCATGCTATTATATGTGAATACATATGTTTATGTATGTTTATACATATAAAATTGTTCTTCTAAATTTTATGTTTTACATCTTATTACATGTCGACCAATATATAATCGAATATGACGTATACAATTATATATGGTTAATCTAATTATATAAAATAACATATAGCGTAATATCCAAAGAAAAAGTATTTCATTTTAAATAACACGATATCTTGACCAATTTATAGTTATATATCGTTCCACACCACAGAAATGTCGGTCTTTTTTTGAATAAATCTATATATTGACGCAGGCTATATATTAGACGGTCCCGAATTTGAAAAATTGCGAATTTCGTCATGTACTCAAATGATAGGTATAATTGAGCTGTTTATGGATAAAAACAAAAAAGCATTATGAGCATTACCAAACTTGAGCCCAAAAATCTAAAAAATACGAGTAACGAACTATAAGTATTCTCTTTAGTTAGTCTCTTCACAGGAAGAAGAAGAAGAAAACATTTTTATTGAAAAATTTTACGGACACAAGGGATACACCAGACTGCCGCAGTTCCCTCCTGGTACTCGTCAGTGGTTAATTTATGTGTCAATTGAACAAAGTATTTTATATTGTTAATTTGCTCTATATGAAAAACTTTTTATTTTTTTTTGGTGTCGTACTGGTATTCAAACTCACTGCCTTAGCATCAAGCTATGCATCTTAATCTCACCTCTTAACGAGTTGAGCCACGGTCGACACAGCGATGACTGTGGCTAAAGTGGAGTTTTGTCAAACTACGTACACACAAGTATTGTTTCGATCAGAAGAGACAGAATTAACTTATACCAATGCACAATTCATTTCTCAACTAGAATGCTTCTTCTTCTTAATCCTATCTCTTTTTCACAAGTAATTATCACGTTTTTTGATGCGCTTTATTCACATACAATAGTTGGATACCAAGTGTAGGTTAGAGATTGAGTCGCCGTTAAGCAAATTTTTTTAAATTTCATGTTAGAAAGTGTTTTGCAACCGTCAGATAATGACAATCGTAATTAATTTTTAATTAATTACTGTAGAATATTTCTTTAGTAAGTCTCTTTGCAGGAAGAAGAAAACATTTTTTTTCAAAAATTTTACGGACACAAGGGATACACCAGACTGCCGCAGTTTCGTCCCCCTCCTGGGATGTTTTTCCCCCGTAATCAACTGTACAATATTCATCGTTTAGGTACTATTACGTGAAATTGTACACTTTCGAGACACCCTAATGTGCATTAAAACTTAAAAAGATTTATTCCGTAACTTGTTTGAAAGCCGCAAAAAAGTGATATGATTTATAATATTTTGTATAAACTTAACGGATATGATAGGATGATCATAAATTTGTATGAAATTGTGTATAAGTTCATGCAATCATATAGAAAAATGTAACATTAAGTGCAACTTTACCAGACTAAAACTCGGATCTTATTATATTTAGATGTATCAGTTTACATAAAAGCAAATACAAGTATATCAGGTCCAAAACCAGATACAATAACATCTGGTTTTCATATAGTTAAATCTATTTGTATCAGTTTAGATATAGACTGATACAATAAGATACAAAACTGATACAATCTAAATCATATGCAATGCAATTGAATACAATCTACACTAATTCCAATAAAATTGTACTGGACATTTATCTAATTGCATCAGATAAGATCTAATTAAACCCATACAAACTGATACATTTATATGGGCCCATATTTCGAATGAAATTTAATAAGATTACATATAGCGTCATATAGAAATTGATATACATAGAAATTGATACACATAAAGCTCCATATTAATTTTTTTTAATCGGGTAGATATTAATTTTCGGAAATTTTTCAACATATTTTCATAAAGAAGCCCATGTATGATCATTATGGTGGGGCGATTTGTATGGAAGGAAAAAAATCTTAATGGGCGCTTCGCATTTCTGATTCTTGGGATTGTACTGAGCAAAAAAGTCCGCTAGACCATACGCCTACGGTGAAAATCGAGCTTCCAGATTTTGACTTTACGGCAAAAAAGCCTTATTTTGAAATTAAATATTAACCCCTTAAACCCCACCCACAAATATGATTGATGCATTAATCTGCTAGAGAATCTTCAAAAGAAGAGATTGATACCATAATCTTGGATAAGCACCTGCTACTTCCTGAGATATGTCCATCCCACACATTGTTACTTTCACAAAATACGGCAAAAAAAACCCTATTTTGAAATTAGAAATTAACCCCTTAAACTAAACTCACAAATATGATTGATGCATTAATCTGCTGGATAATCTTCCAAAAAAGAGATTGATACCATAATCTTGGATAAGCTCCTCCTACTTCCTGAGATATGTCCATCCCACACATTGTTACTTTCACAAAATACGGCTATTTTCACCGTAGACGTATGGTCTAGTGGACTTTTTTGCTCAGTACAATCCCAAGAATCAGAAACGCGAAGCGCCCATTAAGATGTTCAAATCGACACACCCTAATGATCATATATAAATAAATTGAATAATTGGCCTGCAAAAAGCACGATTTTAATGAAATTTTTTGACTTTTACAAAACTGTGTTTAAGGAAAACTTTGAATAAATTTTAAAAACAATTTTGTTAATATGTTATTTGGTCCGGCTTTAAAAATCTTGACAAAACATGTTCTTTCCTGATTCTTGAAATCAAGGCCGTCAGGCAACCCTTTTTGCAATATGAAAAAGCAACCATAAAAAACTACTTAAGATGTGTGTCCATGTCTTTCGCTTTATGCTGTCTAGCTGAACGTATATTTGTTTGCAATTTGACCACACTTCATTATTAATCTCTATAAACATTTAGTTTACAAATACACACTTAATCTTTATTAAATTTAAAGATTAATTTATGAGGTAAGTTTCTAAAAATAGAACTGTTGTGTTGTTGGAGTTGTACTTCTGAGATTATGTATGCAAGAACAAAAGCACAGTGTATTGAATAAAACTAGTTTTAATCACAACAAAAACTGGACCTGACGATAGCTCAGAGGGCTAAAGCGCTCTGTCTAACGTGTAGTGCGAGTGCATGTGGCATTAGAAATCAGTTTATCTATACCACGGTCAGTGATTTCATATAGACGCAATCGAACAAATAAAAACATAACAAATATTACATTATTCAAAAAAATTCAAAAAACAGGGTCACTGGCGAAGGTTCAATACCAGAAACTGCGCAGTCTGATTCAGAAAAAATTTAAAATTTGCAATGTAGTTATGATTTTTAGAAAATACACTCATTCTTCTTTACACGCCTTTCACAATTAAATTAAATAAAATTGCATATTGATTATAGTATTAATTGCAATTGTCTGAAAAAGACGTTACAATTCAAACTTAAATATTTTATTTTGTCTTTTATTTAATTAATAGACAATTACTTTTGCAAGCCGGTGTCAGCACAAAATTTAAAAAAAGGCACATTTTTATGATTTTTTTTGTCAACAAATATTTTGCAAATTCGTTGCTGATTTTAGCAGATTTATTTGTTACTTTTAATTAAATTAAATTTAGCTAAAATATTACTAAATATTTTTAGATTTAACAGATTTATTTTTGCTATTCTTATCTTACTAATATTTTGAAAAAAAAAATCTGCTAATTTTAGGAGTTTTTGTTTGTAAAGTAATTTTTAGTAGCTATTTATGCTATTTTTACAGGTTTATTTCTATAAGTGTAGAAAATGTCGTGAAACGCGAATAATTAAAGTGATATTGAGTGTTTTCCAATTATATAGTTTTTTAAAAATATAGTTAAAAAAGTTAGGAATATTAACAAAAATTCGTATTTTATTAATATTTTTTAATGCTGGTAATGTTGTTTTAATTGCTCTTGTAGTTGTTTTTACTACATTCGATAGTTGATTTTTTTAGTTAAAAATTATGACATATTGCAGTTAATTTAATTACAAATGCAACTGTCATTACTCACATAATTTCGTAAGTGTATATTTAACGGATTATTGCCTGTTTAAATTATAAGTTTTTCGAACTTCCGATGTGGAAAAAAACTTCAGATTCTGAGGCCTTTTAACTATAATGAACTGTCATATTAAGATTTTTCTCTGACACTCAGAATATTTTTACAGTAATTACATTTCGGTCATCCGGGAGATAAACTTTAATACTCTAGTTATATTTCTATGTAGAAATGTAAATTGACTGTTTCTGTGAGTCGTTTTATAAAATAACTAACCAAAAATACTGTATTGTAGTAACAGTTATTTTGGGAAGTTGTTTTGTTTTTTTTTTAGCAAATAACTGTAAAAAAGTTATGATTTGTAAAGTAAAGTTAATAGCTAGTAGTTTATTTTATTTTATTAATAGTTTTGCAAATAAAAAGCCTTTTTCAATAAAAATAGATTCAGATAATATCCAACAAAATCAGTTATTGTAAGATATTTCTATAGTTTGAGCAGTGTTTCTAATTCGGTTAATCGAGTAATCGTCTCTATTTCGGTTAATGTCGAAACCAATAACTGACTTCTCAAATAATTATTCGACTCGAATAATTTGTTAAAAGAGGTCGATTAACCGGTTAAATTTCATATATGGATTTTTTTCTTTATTTTTTCTCAAAACTTGCAAATTTTCCTAACTTCAGCTAAAAATATTTAAAAATACTTTAAAAATTCAAATTAATGTTAATTTACTCGAAAATCCGTTCGAGTAAACAAAAACTAGTAAAAAATTTGATTAAAATAAATTTTATCTTTTAAGTTTATACTTAAAATTTTTTTATTTTAGCAGTGGGTATTCATTTGCAGACTTTTCAAGTCTGAAATTTCTACCAAAAAATTCTCTTAAGAAGATGAGATAATCTGCTATAGTTCAACGATGAATGAGAATCGATAAAGCAAGTTAAAAAAATAAAGTGTAAATAAACTCCCCGGGTAAAAATAGTTATATCTAGTCATATATAATATGATTAAGTCATATCAGACTTTGAATGGAGTCGCATTACGGCTTATATAACTATATACAAATACATCTGATAATTTCTATTGAGAGAATTTTTTTATGATACTTGATATTGTTATATGTCTCCGAATCCGTATATAACTACATAAGCCATATAATAATAATCCAAATATATGTAGTGATTGATATGATTATGTATAGTTCCATGATAATTCTTATTAAGCTATATGTGACATCATACTGAAAACAAGTTCCTTATAATTTTATATAGCATTATATATAATACCATACATATTTTGGTAAAGTACAATATCAAATTTAGTTATCTGCAAGTTAAGACTTTATTACATATGGCTTCACATATAACCATATTAATTTTATAACGAAATAGTTTTCAAGTGATTTCTTTTATATAATTTCAAATAAAAAAATAGGTACATTTTTGAAACACTAAATTTATTCTGGATAATTTTTAAAAATTTCGAAATGTTTTATTTAAAAAAATTTGGGTCTTTAAGATTTTTGATTTCTATAAATATTAATTTTCAACTCGAAATACGTATAAGCATAACTTCAAGTTACAGAAAGCATACCTACTATCGGCTAAAATCTGATATACAAGGTGGCGCAAAAGTACTCCTCCTATCAGAAAATGCTATAAATTTTGCGATTGGCCCCTAATGTCAGTTCTGTTTTGACACTTGTGTAGTAAACACATGCGAAATACACGTTAATAAACAATGTTACGCTACACTGCTCCAGAACGCGGAATATTGGTGACTATTTATTTGACCAATAATCGGTCGGTGACTTTGGCACAACGTGAATTTCGTCGCAGATTTCCTGGCCGTCCAACGCCTACTGGTGAAACACTGCGACGTTTAGCCGCTCGCCTCGAAGAGACTGGCACAACACGAGATGCTGCCAGGCGTGGCAGACCCCGGAGTAGCCGTTCTGCAGAGAATATTGCTGCTATAGCCGAGGATGTCATGGAAGCGCCGTCGACATCGACCAGACGACGTGCCACGCAAATGGGTATCAGTCGACGGTCTTTACAGCGAATTTTGGTACAAGATTTGAAGATGTTTCCGTACAAAGTCCAGACGGTGCATCAGCTGTTAGCTGCTGACCGCCAATCGCGTGTAACATACGCTCAAGCCATCCTTAATCACCACCAAGAGGAAGATGATTTTTCATCAAAAATAATCATGAGTGATGAGGCCCATTTCCATCTTAGCGGGTACGTAAATAAGCAAAATTTACGCTTCTGGGGCACTGAAAATCCGCGTGTAACCCACCCGCTCAAAGTCACTGTATGGTGTGCTGTTTTCGCTGGAGGAGTCATCGGACCTTTTTTCTTCGAAGACGTCGCGGGCCAAACGGTTACTGTGAATGGTGAGCGCTACAGAGCAATGATCAACGAGTTCTTTTTGCCGCAACTTGATGAATTGGGATTGGAAAACATGTGGTTCCAACAGGACGGTGCAACGGCACACACTGCACGTGCCACAACCGATATGCTGAAGGATGCATTTTCCGGGCGCCTAATCTCCCGTTTTGGCGATTTGCACTGGCCAGCAAGATCGCCTGATTTGACCGCTCCGGACTTCTTTTTGTGGGGCTTTTTGAAGTCGCGGGTTTATGTCAACAAGCCTCAGACTCTTGCAGCTCTTAAAGACAATATCCGTCAAGAATGTGAGGACCTATCGCCGGAAGTTTTGGCCAAAGTGATGGAAAATGCCATAAAAAGGGCTCAAATGACAATCATCTGTGGCGGCGGCCATTTACATGACATCATATTCTCGACTTGATGTAAAAAAAATTAAAATACCAAATAAAAATAATCCACAAGAAGAATCAAAGTTTTTAATCGAAAAAACATCGTAAGGTTATTTTTGCGCCACCTTGTATATATAATATAAGTATAATTAAATATAATTTAAAGTCGCGAAAATTTACAAATCTCGGATAAAATTGTATTAAATCATATATTATTTGATATAATGTAGATGACCCATTTTTTGTACCAATTTGTATGTGTTTATATATGGAAACTTATCAAATGAGATATAATAATATTAGGCTTCATATTAAAATTTTTACCCAAGTCGTATTTAAAAACAAAAACCTAAAGTTTAAACAAAAAAAAAAACTAATTATTTATCAATAATTTAATTATTAAAGTTGTTGTTGTACCGAGTTATTTAAGAATAATAAGAAAAACACTGTTTTTATATTTTTATATTTTTTCATTTTCTTCTACTTTCTCTTTTTTGAAGGAATTTAACAGACCCGAGTACCCATACATATTTCTTGAGCACGAATTTGCAAGAAAATCGTGATCGGGATCTCTTTATTCTACAAACTATCTGATTTCAGCACTAAATAACATGTAGTTAGTTTTATTGCCAAAATAAATGAAATAAGACATTTTTAAAGAACTTGTTATTTATTAGAAAATTTTGTTTTATTTTTGTTAATTTAACGTTGACTTTTGAAAATTAATTAATTCTCGCGAATTAATTATGAGTAAACAATAAAAGTGTGCCACGATTTGGATTTAGAAATGGTTCTGTAGTTTGCGGTAGTTAAAGCTTTATAAAAAAAAAACTTCAAAGTCTCAATATTTACAGTTTAAAATTATCAAATCCATAGATAAACGGAACTGAATCAAAAAATTATATGTAAAATGTAGTTCCGACATAAAGTGCATCAAAATTTTAAAAGCATTTCCTACCTGTGGTGCGAACTCTATTAAGTAAGTAATAAGCAGCTTTGTTAGAGCTTCCACATTAATACGCTTTTCCTGATTTCCTTGATTAACCCGAATCGTTATTTATCAGAGACGTACTCTAAGAAAAAAGTCTGTAATGGCTACTGATTTTTTTTTTCTGTTATTACGGGAAAATTAACTAATTTGAGCCTTGAGGTAAATAAAATGCAATTTAAAACCGTTCTGCCGAAATCACCAAAAAAAAACATACTAAATATTAATAAAATTAGTACAATGAAACTACCCAGCCAGAAAAATACGAACGGCAAAGCATTGGCCCAGTGCTTTCAACGGTGGTATGAGCGGTGGCAAAGCGTTGGATATCTGAAGATTTAAGTGCTTTGCCAACCCCAAAATGATAACACCGGGCAGGGCTTGGCCGTTTCTTTTTTAAAACGTTGGCAAAGCACTGGCAATGAGTGCTTTGCCAACCCCAAAATGATAACATCGGGCAGGGCTTGGCCTTTTTTTTTTTTAACGTTGGCAAAGCACTGGCAATAAGCGCTTTGCCAGTACCAAAACCTAAATCAACCAATAAAGTCCTACCTTTTAATTCACTTCAGTAAAGAGTTGTATTATTTCTTATTGAATGATTTTGGTAATTTGAACAGAAATAACAATAGGCTTGCTTCAGCTAAGTAAATTACAAAATAACTGTATATTTTTTTATCAAATTATTTTTGTGATAAGTTAGCACAATTTTTTTACTACAATTTTACTAAAGAAAAAAATTTGAAAATAAATTTCTTAAGTAAAATTTTAGTACAGAAACTATACTTTGTGCTGACTATAATAGACCTTAATATTCTTAACTTCAAATCATAAATTGCAATTTAGTTTTGAATTTTTCCACTCTTGTTGTGAACAAGGGATGTGCCACTGTTTTTATTAAGTTAACGGTTGTAAATATTGTAAATAAGTACTGGTAATGCACTTTTTGCCAATGTTGGGAAAGCGTTCTAAGTCAGTACTGTGCCAGTGCTTTTTTATTTTTACGGTTGTAGATTTTGTAAATCAAGTACTGGCAAAGCACTTTTTACGAACGTTGGCAGAGCGTTCTAAGCCAGAGCTGTGCCAGTGCTTTTGTTATTTTTACTGTTGTAAATTTTGTTAATTAAGCACTGGCAAAGCAGTAAGTAAAAAGTACTAACGTTGGCAGAGCGTTCTAAATCAGTGCTTTGCCAGCACTTTATTTGTTGGATCATTGGCAAATAGTGCTCTGCCAGTGCTTGATTTTTCAGACCATTGGCAATTTCTGGCTGGGTAGTTATAAAAATTAGTTACCACTTCTACTTCTTTTTAGAACCATTTTGCTAAAATCAACAAAAAATAACACTACATTTTAATAGTATTAGTACAATGAAATTAGTAGAAAAAATTAGTAAGTGCTTCTAAATTTTAGTAAAACGTTTGTAACTATCACTTTTAACAATTATTTATTTAATAAACACAAATTATAAATTTTCTTCATTTAATTTTATTCTCGGATAAAGTATACAAGTTCAAAACATAATATAAATACACTTTAGGTTACACTTTACGTTTCTACATTTCACTTTCTATTTTATTTTTCTTGATCATTCTTAATTAAGGTTGTATGTGTTATTGTTGTTTGCCAAAATTTTGAGATTTTTCACCAAAAAGCTCCAACAGTCTTTTACCTCCAGATAAATATTTTCTTTCTGAACATATAAAGTGTACATTAAACGAGTCCAAAAAAATTTAAGTGACTTCTAAAGTCAAGCGATGGGCTAGTTTGGTTCCTTTGTATGTAAAAACATTTAATATGAAGTTTTGTGCCGATTGAATAAAGAAAACACGAGGCGGAAATCGATTGAAAAATGAAAGTGTGTTTTGTATGGGGGAAAATGGCTTTTTTGGGTTTTTTCAAAAAATTGTTGATATTGGAGCAATTTTTTATTCCATATTATAAATTAATCAAAATGAAGACAAAAAAGTGTTTTCAAAAAGATGTTAAAATCCAAAATCGGTTGAGAATTACCCGAGTAAAAAAAAAATACCTCAGACCACTAATGTGCCAAATACCACTTAATCAAACTTTTCGAGCCCACATCCTAAAAGTTTTCGAAATTAAATACCAAAATATTTTTTTTTACTAACTGGACCCATTAACTGGTAGATATGAAATATTTATTTTTTAGGATGTCGGTATCCTGTCCTAATGTTACGTCGAAAACCAACAATATTTTTGGGGTCTTTTTCAAATCTCCAATTTGAAAGAAACTGCGTTTTTTTAATATTAAAAAATATTGTGACATTTTTGGCCCCAAGTGCACAAAAAGGGTTAATTAAGTTTTTTTCTTTTTAAATAATAAATAGCAACTACGGAAAATAATTTAGTCAACTTTCATTCAAATACTAAGATATCACATGATTTTTCGTTATCAATTTCATGAAATCGTCAAAATTTCGAAAAAATTGACTTTTGACCTTGAAATTTGACCTTTGCCGTAGCTCGATTTTGACCAAATTTTCAGAATATAGTGCTTGTAGTTTGTTTCATAAAACTCTGAATAACATTAATTGTTACTTGTTAAAAGTAGATAAATTTTACCCTATGATCGAATTTTGTGCAAAATCCTTGAAATCCGCCGAATTTAAATAGCTGCCCTTACTAAATATGTGTAATTTTTGGTATTTTTATGTGTAATTTTTGGTATTTTTATTTTAAACTTTGTACTTAATGATACCTTAGTGTGCGAAACTATTTTTTTTAATTTTGTTCAACAAAATTTTTTTAAATTTGAAATTGGAGATTTGAAAAATAACCCAAAAATATTGTTGGTTTTCGACGTCACCTTAGGACAGGATACCGACATCCTAAAAATTAAATATTTCATATCTAACAGTTAATGGGTCCAGTAAGAAAAAAAAAATATTTTGGTGGTTCATTTCGAAAACGTTTAGGATGTGGGCTCGAAATGTTTGATCAAGTGGTATTTGGCACATTAGTGGTCTGGGGTATATTTTTTACTCGGGTAATTCTCAACCGATTTTGGATTTTAACATCTTTTTAAAAACACTTTTTTGTCTTCATCTCGATTAGTTTATAATATGGAATAAAAACAGCTTCAATATTAACATTATTTTGAAAAAGCGCAAAAAAAGCCATTTTCCCCCATACAAAACACACTTTCAATTTTCAATCGATTTCCGCCTCGTATTTTCTTTATCCAATCGGCACCAAACTTCATATAAAATGTTTTTAAATACAAAGAAACCAAACTAGCCCATCGCTTGACTTTCGAACTTATTTTGAAACACGGTTATACAAAGTTGAACACCTGTAGTGTACATACTATTCTGAAAGGTCTTTTTATATAAAAGTTGTTATAAAAAAATTTTGATTTACATATACTTTTACCCCAGTCGCTTCTAAATTAGCCACATTTAAAGACAAATATCAATTTTAACCCACTGTTGAAAATTGTGCACGCCTCCAATTAGGTAGATGAAGTGGTTGTAGATACTCCAACATAAACCTAATTTATTGGGGAAGTCTCTTCCAATGCCCGCTTTAAATATAGCAGATAAAAATGTAAAAATAGAAATTTATTTTTGGGAATTGTGGGATTGCTTACAGAAAATCATAAATTCGGACATAGGAACTTAAAATTTTTTACGTGAGTTCCTAAACAGGAGTAGACATTTGAATATAACGGATTTTTGGAAATATCTATTGGGTGGTGCTAAAACTCTTCCCTTGGCGACCATGCCAAACCACTAAAGCGAGGAACTTAGAATTTGGTATGTGGGTTCATTATCACGAGGAGAGGCAAAAGGGGGAAATTATCACCTATTTGCTTAATAAGGAGTAGACTTCTGTGTTAAACGGAAATTCGGTATGTGGTACTTTAATCTGTATAGAGCGTATTTTTGGAACTTTTTACGGGGAGGGACAAAAATGTCGGCCTGCCCATACCCCTTTGACCACAAATTTAAAATTTATGTCCAGAATCGTGGTAAAAATAGCGGTTAAAGTTATAAATATATCCCTACTTTAACTGCTTAATAAAAGATCTTAAAATATGGTATGTGGGTTCCTGATCGCGCTTAAGCGACGTATTTAAAATTTAGGGTGTGGGTCTTTGATGGCTAAAATTAAAATCATATGTTCCTTGGAATATTTTCTAAATTACTGGTAATAAAAATGCTGGTGAAAAAATAAAAATTAATAAGGTTGTTCTTTAATCCACTTAGACAGGATATTTTTGAAATACCTGCGAGGAGCGGTGAAAAGTATCCCCACTGACGACATGCCTATACCCTTTTAGTAAGAAATCTCAAGTTCTAGGCCATACTCTATATTTCTTTATTAGGATATTGTAATAACAAATAATCTATAGAGGTTTTGTTTTCAAATTTATTAATTGACCACTTTTAGGAATGTGTTGATAGATCTATTTCGGGAGCTTTCCAGGATCCCATCATCAGAACACGTTTTGAAAGAGGTAACAATCCCATTTCAAACATAAAACATTTATATAAACTAGTTTACTCACTACATAAGAACTGATATATATATATAAAGATTATCACCATTGATCAAAAAATAAATTGAAAACTTGTTTTCAATCCCATGCAAACATCAAACATTCATATAACCTAGTTATCCCACTAAATGAGAACTAATATATGAGCTCGAAGTTAACTATTATCACCATTGATCAAAAATAAATTGAAAACAACGCTTTTTGTTTTTATTCTCCTTTTTATTTTTATACTTGTTTTGTTTTATTTGAAAACATGGGAAATTTTTATTTGGATCAAAAACAGTTGTTAATGTTATTTATTCAAAAGCAGCATTTACATTTACCATCGAAATCCAGTTTAAACTAGTTTTTAATCATACACGCAAAAAATAAACTAGTGTAAGAATATCGAAGTCAACTTTGTAATTTTTAAAAACTTTTTACGGAAGGTGTTTGTATAACTTGTCGAAAAATTTTTGAAGTTGTATTCTATACAATAAGCTTAGGTAACTTATACGTTTTTTTTGTTGATTTTACACTTTTTTATTTTTTGCGTGTATTGTTGTGTATAAAATGATACGCGAACTAGATTTGGAAACTATAATAATTTCTTAGCATAAAAAAATCGTTGCTAAAACGCAAAAAATAAGCTAGTGTAAGAATATCGAAATCAATTTTGTAAATTTTTTTTATATAAAGTTGATAGAATAAAGTTGATATGTTTCCACTTACGTGTATTGAGCGAAATGTTTTGGTGAACAAATGAATGGGTAAACATGTACAAAACATGTTTTATTTCAAAACATGTCCAAAACACGTTCAGTGGAAACGTAGTGTTAAGTTAATTGAATTTTCTAGGAGAAATCGAGGAGGCCCCATGGCACAGTGGGAAAAATTTTATCTTTTTAAGCAAATTTGGCAACAGCACACAGACGAAATGTATTTCAAATTAAAGATAATCAGGGAACTTCTGTTTTAAAAATTTGTAGTTGTTTGGGTTGTTATACATTGCATTGCGTTATGCATTTGGGTTGTTATACATTACATTGCGTTATGCATTAAAAAAACAAACCACATGAAATGACTGTTTTATGTTTATACATTCATTTTTTACAGTAGTTTTTTGTTATTTAAAAAAATAAGGTTTGTTTATTTATTACTAATATATCTGTTTAATTTTTATTACAGTTGTGGTTCATTTTTTGAACATTAAAAAACAAATGACTATGTTAGTTGAATTTACCAAAATGTAATTCGTCCTTTCTTTAAGTGAAATTTGCAGTGGTCTTTACCTACATAGTTACTAAGTGTAGGATCATTTCAACTAATAATAATTTTTTCACATAAATTATTCAATAATTTTTTTTTTTTTTTTAGAGAAGCAACACTCAGGAAATTTTTCCTATTAATTAATGTGTTGCTTTCTTTGGAAAGGGGATAGTGGAGAGATGAAAGTTGGTGAAAGATGAAGGGCTTCAAACATGGCAACACTGTAATTGCGCGAGTAGATAAGTCAGTTGTTGCTCGCCACCTGATGTAGAGTTGGCGAATTTATTAAAGCTTTTTGTTTCATAGCCCTGATTCATTAAGTAGAAAATAGTAAAAACTTGGTAAAATGTTACTAGTTTTCGCATAACTTTTGTGAATAAACTTTATTTGTTGAAGCGCTCCTAATTACCTGGCTACGATTTGTGGGTAAGGATAATCGTTAATTCAAAATTAAACAAAATGCTGATAAAGGAAGAAAATAAAGAAAAGTTTTAGTTTTTAATTTTTTCTTCTGAGAAAATTTAAATTATTTTGTTATTTTTTAAATAGGACGAGGAAATCCATGGATGAGTTATACAGTTATACAAGACGCTTGACAACATGAGAAGAAAATATAAGAAGAAGCCATGATAAGAACTTAAAATACGGGTTTGAGTTCATGTGAATATTTTGGTTTTGAAAAAAACCAAATCGCACTAAATTAAAAACTTATATATTTTTTTCACAAATAATTTTCTTGATTAATAATAACTATATATTTATTCTGATATACTGAATAACTAAATAAAATACTGAATAACTGAGCCTTAGTAAGGGGTATTTCACCTGAGACTCAGTTAAAAATTAAGTTGTAAATAACTAACAATTTTTTTCGGTGTACAGATACGATTCAAGAAAAATAGAATGATAAAAAAATATATGTATATATGTGCTCGTCGATTTATTATTGGAGAGCCGCACCGATCAAAAACATTTTTGCGAGAAAAACGATAAAGGAAGTTTACAACAAAATTATTAAATTTCTACAAGATAGGTTTTCTTTTTTGTTTGCTATATCTATAGCTGCATTTGTTATAAACAATATTGTTAATTTTTACGCCTTTTTGCACTGAGTATGCAGAGTTATTAACAATTTTTTAAAAAGAGATTTTTTTATTATATGGCCTATAATCCGTTTTTATCACAATTTTATTGTTTTTCTTTCTAGTAGGTTAAAAGTTTTTTTTTCTTTTAACCATTATAAAACTAGGTTGTCATAGTGCAAACCAAGGCTTAAACTTTTTTATTGTTTTTTGTTTTATATGCGTTGCTTATTTCAAATGTGTCAAACCAAGATTGACGAATAATGTTTTTATTTTTCAATAGAAAGTTTGACTCATTGGCCAAAAAGTGGTCAATACACCATACCAATGTTAAGAAATTTGTAAAAATATTGATACGCAGCACATATGGGGCTGGATATCTCCTAATTGATACGAGGCATATAAAAACGGATTAAAGATTTAGAAAGAGGACACATTAATCATATATAATCAATTCCTAACTCAATTTTGCCAGAAATGGTCTCACCAATATTCATACGACGTGCTATAGAGAAAGGAACAAAATGCGCGTAGAGTACTCCAGTATTGTGAATCTATCTTTATTCGCAAAAATAATGCGAAAGCTAGTAACATTTTTCTGAGTTTTAACTTGTGTCTACCTAATTTTTAAATAATTAATGTAAAAAACTTTATTAGTTTCATTGCTCTTAATTACTTGGCAACGATTTTTTTGTGTTTAAGAAACACATAATTTTTTCTGTGTGTAGCCAAAAAATTGTAATTGAAAATGTACCAACGTTTTATCTGGCAACACTGTTAAAATTACTTGAAAAAAGTTCCGGTAACTTTGTTACTCCATCAACAGCTGATAATTAAAGTATAAAATCAAAATTAAAGAAAAAAAGAATTCAAAAAAATTAAATAAATTAAATAAAATTATAAATGAATTTATTCTGTTTCACTATCCCAATTATTTGTTCTTAAATTTTATTTTAAAACTAAAAAAATACAGCTTTATTGAGCTTATTTAATTATACATTGTGTGTGGGAAGTTTTAACCAGTTGGAAAGTTAAGAAATTGTTAAAAAAAAAATTCTTTGTTTTAAAATTAATTATAATAAAGACAATCGACTAACAATGGCCAAAGTTATTTCGCAAGACACTTTTAATGATGTTGTACAAGAAAATATTGTGGAATTCGCAATGTCACCCGATGAAGCCAAAGAGGAGACAATTAAACAATTTGAAGCACAAGTAGGTATTTTAGACAATAAAAGCAAAAACTGTTAAAAAATCTATTGAGGGAAGACAAATTTCTGCATCATTGATTTAAATTATGAATCACCAATAGACTGAAACAAGTTTGTATTGAGTATATTAAAGATCAGACAGATTATTAAAGACATCTATTTAGAGCAATGCGGAAATGCAAAATAAAATTTTTAAAATAGTTTTAACTGATTAATGGCATGTCATAGATCCACTGGGCATTATTCAACCAAACTTTCCAGACACAGTTATGTGAAAAATAATAGGGACACTTCCATGTTACAAATTTCAACTAAAAAAAAAAACATAAATCTTGGGAAAAAATTACCAATATTATTTTTCGATTGTTGTACAACAACTTCATTTTGTGTAAAAATTTTAACTTTGTTGTTGTAATTTAAAATAACAACAACAAAATGTCATTTAAATGTCCATATTCAAATGTGAAGGATAGTACGCCAATTGTACGAAAGTTCAAATAATCCTGTCATTTTTTTTTTTTTTTGCTGGAAATATAGTTTTATGGTCATTGCATTATATAGATAGACCTTATTTTTCTATCATAGTTGCAACAAGTTTAAAGCCCGGGTTCGAAAAAGTCTGGAATATGTAAAATTGGGGAAAAAAATTTGTGAAATATATGGAATTTTTAGTAGTTTGCTATTTCGAACAATTTTTTTTAGCTGTTTTCCAATTCTAATATAAATAAAATAAGACTTGTCCACTTTTGAATTTTTAGAACGCAAGAGTACCTACAGAAATCGTAAATTATGTGTCATTTGAGGGGCAACCCAAGTTTATTTTGGGAAAAGATCAAAGTGTATGAGGAATTGCATTAAATCCTTGGCCAAATCCATTGAACTTTGGTTATACTGGCATATGACTCAGTACATTTTGGCCATTATGAGTATACAAGAAATGAGTTTGAGTTGGTCGCAAATTCGATACGAACAGACGTTCTGCTTACTCTGGTAGAGATGTTTGGTTTGATTGGATTGTCGAATTGTGTATATCTAGCGGTTTTCAACCTAAGAGAGCGAAGATCATTTTAACGAATTAGGATCATTAAATTTGCAAGACCCTACTATGACATCGTTAAGTTATTCGGTTAAGTTGTTCGATATAATGTGCTCTTTGTCCCAAAGAGCAATATCCGGATTTTTAGTGCATTCCACTTAAAATAGAACATGTTTTACTAAATAATTTCATTAATAGTGTAATTGAACGATTAATAATTGCAATATAATATGGAATGGGAAAGAAAAATTTTTTATTGTTGAGAAAGTGTGAAAGTTGACAAGGGCACTTTGACAATTTTTCAAAAATGTTTCTCTCAAAAAGTATATGAAGCTTTGTTTAATTTTCAGATTAAGTATCATTTTTAATATTTTATAATTTAAAAGAAAAAGTTGGTGCGAAAATTACATTTTTCCAATTTTCTCAAAAACTATAAAACAATTAATTTGAAATGTGGATTTTTGGAAAGCCCAAGAAATTTCCTTTAATTTGAGTATAATATCGAGTTTAAAAGAGATATTGAAAGAGTGATAAGAGGAAACTATCAAATGACTTATGATTGTTGTTTTTATGATCACAAAAGTATGAAATTTATAATATTCATTCTATTTATTTCATCACTATTTTTTTGAGTTACAAACTATTTTAAAAGCTTAGTACAAATAAGAATATGCGAATATTTAAATAATTATGAACACTTTTAAGTGCAATCCACTAAAAATACCGATATTTGCTTGGAAATCCCTAATAATCAAAATAAGCTTGGAATGCCCTTCAAAATTCCAACATAATTTACCTTAAGGATTAAAAAGTTATTTGTATTAGATGTGAAAAATTAAAATAAAATACCTATGATAAATGCAAAATTTTAAATTTCGTGCAATATCTTTAGAAGAGTTAAAAATTATACGTAAGAACATCAAAAAAAAACCTGATTACAATAGAATATCAAATATCATAATATTAAATAACTGGAACATAACGAGCAATATTATACTTAACATTATAAATAGAACTCTGGAAAGTGGAGTTTTGCCTAACGATTGGAAAGAATCGATGACCACACCCACTGAAAAAGTAAAAAATGCAACGATATGTGAAGGGTGAATTTAAATCCTTAAAAGGTGCGAGAAAATAATTGAAAATATAGTAAAATATCAACTAGAAAACTATATGGAACAGCACAAATTGTTATCCAACATCAGACTGGTTTCAGAAAAAAGTATTCATGTGAAACATCAGTCAACTATGTTATAAATAGATAGAAATACAAAAAGAGAAACAACAAAATAGCCACAATTTGTCTGGATTTCAAAAGAGTGTTTGAAACAATTAATCGAGATATCCTAATAAAAAATATATATAAGTACGGAATTCAAGAGACTGAATTAAAATGGTTCCAATTAAACCTAAATAAATGTAAACAAATTACGAAAATTAATAATGTTAAATCTAAGGCAATAGAGAATGATTTTGGAGTACCGAGAGGTTTAATTTTAGGAGCTCTTCTATTTCTATATATTATAAACATAAACGAAATGGAGAATGTTTTAGACAAATGTGAAATTGTTTTATATTCAGATGATACTCTGATTTTCATAGAAGCGTCAACGGAAGAAAATTTTTCGAAAATTTAGATAGTAATATGTATAATATAAATAAATTGTTATAAATTAATAAAGGGTCCGCCATCTAACGTCAACTAGTGCTTATTTCGTGAATGTAACACTTAGCTCATGTCTGATTTAACAGATAATTAGTTTAATCCTTCCGCAGAACGAATATGGTTGTGTATACGCTTGAACAATATTGCGACATTACTTTGAAAATCATGGTAATGTTGCAGAATGTGTGCCGATACACCCAAAACGAGTCACTGTTTGGTTCGGATTTTGGTCCAGAGGCATACAGTCAATGGCGATCGTTATCGGGCCATGTTGAACGAATTTTTGTTCACAAAAATTGAAGAGGAGGAAATACAGCTGCACACAATCGTTAATGTGCTTAAAAATTGGACCGTTCGTGTAGGCTACAGCATGGCCAGCCGAGGCAGCCATTTGAATGAAATTATTTTCCATTATTAACCGGAAGGATTGTACTTTCAAATAAAAAAAGAAATTTGAGAAATATTCAGTAGTTTTTTTTTATAGCATTTTCAAAAAAAAAAAGTTATTTGGCGGACCCTTTACATTAAAATTAAATGAAAATAAAAATAAAAGCAAATTAATTTTAATAAGCATGAACACTTAACAGAATATTTAAAATAAGCAATGTAGTAATAGAAAAAGTTATTAATATAAAAGTTCAGTAACGTCATGTTGATTGTTAGGATGCTTGATTACTAAGAAGACAAGAATGGAGCACAATTTATGATTAATAAGTTTTTTTTTTTAAGTTCTGCCTATTATGGAGGCTCTAGCTTTTCTAAAACTTCGGGTTCTGACGAGATCTTTAGCCAGATCGAAATACTAGTATTAACCTAGCTAATATGTTTGATTTGCTTTGTTTTTATAATATACGGATTTTGAAAGCTCGTTATAAATTTAAAAATAACATAAAAATAATCTCGATGTATATATAAACAAAAAACTAATAAAACTGTATAAAATATCTGGGTTTTTTAATAGACAACGAATTGAAGTTCAAAGAACATATTGAATATACATATATGTAAAAAAACGGAAAAAAATAGGATTTTTCAAATGGTTAAGGAGCAAAGTTTCAATTATTACGGCAATAAACATGTATCATCAATAATCATCATACCACATTTTGAATATGGATCAACTGTGATATATGCATGCTGTTCAGATCAGCAAATAACTAGATTACAAAAACTACAAAATAAAGCAATGCTCACAATATAAAAATGCAATCGATTTGCCTCAATAAAATTTGTGTTGAACACTTTAAAATGGCTAAATATACACGAAAGATTAGAGCTAAGTACAATTAAGTTTATCCGCAAAATGAATCTGGTCGAACAACTTCAGTATCTTGGAGAGTTACAACCGTATAATCTTAGGAATGCTTTGGACTTAAACGAGCAGACACTTATGCCATGAAAAAGGACATTTTTTTTATAAAGTATTAAGTCTATACAACAAGTTGTCAAATGAAGTTAAAAATGAAGTAAACACTAATATTTTTAGAAAAAAACTGTAAATTTTATTACAAATGTTAATATAAATCAGAACTTTCATATGTAATTTTGTAAAATAAAAAGATTATAATTGGAACTGAAAAGTATTTAACAGATAATAATAATATAATTGAAAAACAGCTCAAAAAAAGTTGTTTGGAATAACAAACTACTAAAATTTCCATATGTTTCGCAGTTTTTTTTTCTTCCGATTTTTCATATTCCAGACTTTTTCGAATCCTTGATCTAAACTTGATGCAATTATGATAGAAAAATAGGTCTATCTTCTAAATACAATTACCAAAACTATATTTGCAGTAAAAAAATGCTGAGATTATTTGAACTTTTGTACAATTGGCGTATTGTCCTTATTATTTGTTTCATATTAGAATACATATTGACATTTATAGTAAAGTAGATCCAAGAGTGGCACATTTCTATTTTAATGCAAACAATAACCCAATGACTATTATGTGGATATTTAAAGCTAGATGTGATCTTATTGAACTAAATGGTTCACATTTCTCGAGAAGATTAGCTAAAAATTGCTCTCTTTGTAACTTAAAAGAGATTGAAAATATTCAACACTTCATAGGAAGATGCCCAATACTGAAAACTTTTAGATTATATTGGTTTCACAAAACTATCAGAAGTAGAACTGATACGAATTTTAGGTGGTGAAGGGGGCTGGAAGAGTCTTGTAAACTATATTATCAATGCTTTGGCTTATCGTAAAACGCTAATACTTGAATATAATTATTAAAAATAATACTACACTGAAATATAAAAAAAAAAAAAAAAAAAAAATTATAGAGTTAAACTCTCTTTTACCGGCTAACGACATAGTCACAGCCGTATATTCTTAAGATTTTATAATGTAATTTTGAAAAAAGAAACATTATCAAATAAAGAATTATTACTACTACTACTATTGACATTTAAGCGACTTTTTTGTTCAAATTGTTACACAAAATGAAGAGTTGTTGTTGTACAATAATCAATAAATAATATTGGTAATTTTTTCCAAAGATTTATGTGTTTTTTTTTTTTTTTTTAATTGAAATTTGTTACATGGAAGTGTCCTTATTATTTTTTCACATAACTGTATATAAAACCATGCTTCATTAAGAAATGTTTGTATAATTTTTTGCCTTGGCAACCAAAGTTCAAAAATTGACAGCATAAAATTGATTCCATACTACTCAATGTCACTCAATCTGCTCTCTTCTTATTTGTTCGTAAACATGTTGCAGACATTTAAAAGTTTAAATTAATTTTTATTATGTTTTTAAATAATGATTTAATAAAGTTTTTCAAATGTAATTGAAAAACTATGCAAGATAAAATTAAAATATATTAATTTTAAATAGAAAATACCAAAATATAAACAAAATAAAAGTGAGTGTTTTAAGCAAAAAAATTTTTTTTACATGTTGCAATCATTTTTTAGTATAAATTTTTTTTTTTTCATTTGCTTGCTGAGAGGCGTGGTAAGTGTAGTCTCTCTATTTTCTCCTTGGGTGAAGTTATTTCAAAAATTTAAATTTTGTATAATTCTGTGAACAAATCTTTGTTAAAAAAATTTCAAAAATTATATTTTTTAAGTTGATCGATTTTCAAAATTTTTGGAACAAATCTAGTTAACTTTGGCATGCGTTGTCGGAGAGAAACAAAATGGGTGTCATTAGACAGCTTTTGAATATAGCTTTAATTTGATATAAAAAAATGTTTTTAAAAATATTAACCTATTTCCGCCCAACTCATGATTTTCCGTTTCTGAACTGGCACTTTTTTTAATACAGTTATTTCAATATTTTGGATATATATGGTAGGTATAAAATGACTCAATAAAAGCCAAGACTTTAATGTTTAACTTAAGGTATCCATTGTATCCAGTAGTTTACAATATACCGTATATAATAAGATTTAAAATTTGTATTTTTTTATTAAAACTAAAGTAATGCTGCTAATTTGAATTACTTGAAAAAAATTTTGAATTGGTTTAAAAACCATCCATAAATACGTTAGTGGTTTTGCTGAGCAACATTGTTCTGCGTATAACGCCTATGGCCGGGCTAAGGGGTTTTCTCATCCAGTATGTCCAAAGCCCGGCTTCGCTGAGTAAAGTTTTTCTGTGAATGTCATCCATAAATTAGTTAGTGGCTTTGCTGGTCAACGTTTTTTTGCGAAGACGGACTTCGTCCGTGTTTAGGGATTTTCTACTCCAGTATGTTCAAATGTTTTGTTTGTTTTGATCCGATTACAAATGTCGAACTTTGGTGGCCCATAACTCAGGAACCGGTGGTCGTCAACAAAAAACATGTATTTTTGAGTTCAGCATTAAAAGTTCTAGTGATCGTGAAATTTTAAAACTAATCCGAGTTATGCTGTAAACTAGAACTTAGCCAATTTTTTTTGGAAAAAATAATTTGGTTTTTGAACATTTTTAAAAATTGCCATATTATGCCAATCCTGAGGATATAATCTGGATATCTGGATGATGAATTAAGTTTTTCTTTTAATACAAAATGCTATTTCATTGGGTTAAATAAAATTTAATAATTTTTTTTTTTATTGGTTTACATTTTTTTCTACAAGGTGATGCCAAATTTTGCACAGTTCTCTCACAAAATAGGGAAAAGCATAGTGTTAGAACATAGAACGTTTAAAATTTTTTTATTTTTTTATTTTATTTATTTATTTACATCAGCTACAGTATAAAATACATCTGCTGGAAAACCAAATTTCGAAAAATACAGAATAATATAATAATAATAATAATAATATAATATAAATATATGAAGTAATTGCTTAATATGTAATGAAATAAGTAATTAAAAACATACAAAACAAATAAAAATGAAAAAAAGAATGGGAAAATAAAAAAAAAAATGTATAGACAATAAAGGACAAACACAAGATTACAAGTCAAATAGAAGAACAACATAAAAACAACACAGACAATAACAAAACAACCAAATTTACATATAAGAAATAAAATAACACAAATAAAATAAATAAATTAATGATGAGTTATTGACGATAAGGAGCCGACAAACAGACAGGTGCAAAAGCTGGAACACATCAAAATAGACACACAACAAGCACAGGAACCCACAGCAGAAACAGCACAGGAGAAAAAACAGGAACAGACAGGCAGGAATTTAATAAATTAAACTGGAACAATGGATAAATAGGCAGACAACCATCACATGAGCATAAACAGGAACAGACAGAGCAGGCAGGAATTAAACTGGAACAATGGATAAATAGGCAGACAACCATCACATGAGCATAAACAGGAACAGACAGAGCAGGCAGGAATTAAACTGGAACAATGGATAAATAGGCAGACAACCATCACATGAGGATAAACAGGAACAGACAGAGCAGGCAGGAATTAAACTGGAACAATGGATAAATAGGCAGACAACCATCACATGATCATAAACAGGAACAGACAGAGCAGGCAGGAATTAAACTGGAACAATGGATAAATAAGCAGACAACCATCACATGAGCATAAACAGGAACAGACAGAGCAGGCAGGAATTAAACTGGAACAATGGATAAATAGGCAGACAACCATCACATGAGCATAAACAGGAACAGACAGAGCAGGCAGGAATTAAACTGGAACAATGGATAAATAGGCAGACACCCATCACATGAGCATAAACAGGAACAGACAGAGCAGGCAGGAATTAAACTGGAACAATGGATAAATAGGCAGACACCCATCACATGAGCATAAACAGGAACAGACAGAGCAGCAGGACTGGAGGCAGTCGGAAGATTCTCACACACAAAAGAATAATCCGACACATCGCTACAGATACAGTAGTTGGCAACAGCGAAAATAAAAATTTAAAGTTAAAGTTAAATCTCGCGTAATAATAACCGTTTTATTTTATGAATGGGATCCGTCACGGAAAATAAGTTGTAAAACTCATTAAAATTTGTACATAGACATCGAAATGGATTAAATTCCTCATAATTATATCTGCAAAACGACGTTTGTATAGGAACATAAATCCTTGTTACCCGAACTGGAACATTAAAATCTATGTTCCCAAGTAAGAACCGCGAATCAATTTCACCATTAATTAATTTAACCATAAACGTTACGCCTAGCATTAATCTTCTCTTCCAAAGTGTAGGGAGATCAATAAGCTGTAAACGATGTTCATAGGGTGGCAGATTTTGAGTCACACTCCAACCTAATCCGCGTAAAGCAAATAACAAAAACTGTTTCTGAATCGATTCTATACTATCAATATAACAACCATAATTTGGGGACCATACGACCGATGCATATTCTAGCATAGGCCTAACAAGACTAATGTATAAATTTTTTGTAACATAAGGATCATCAAATTGCCTAGACCACCTTTTCATAAAACCTAGCAATGATTTTGCCTTATTAACGCATGAATTAACATGTAAATTAAAGCTTAACTTATGATCAAGTAAGACACCTAAATCCAGGCACGTAGCTAGGGGGGGGGCTTGGGGGCTAGAGCCCCCCCCGAAATGATTTGACAAATTTAAAAACTTAATACAATTCGTTAGAAAGTAACAATGTTATTGATAAATTTAATATGAAAATATTTTTTTTTGACTTGGATCAAATAGGAAATAGTTTCATATGGTTCGAATCTTAAAATTTCGTTAGAAAACATCGCCTGCATCATTGTTAGAGTTGATTTTCGACAAAAAGCAAAAAATAAAATCATTTCATAAGAGATTTCGAAGTCTTTGACTTAAAATATAATCAAAAAGTTGTTTGAGACAATGCAAACTAAAAAATTAAATATGTCTACACAGAAAAAACTAAAATTGAGTTTTAATTAAAATATTTGTTGATTCAGAAAAGTTTAACTAAATTCGGTCGTGTTGATGCAATTGTAGTAACAACTAAAATAATTTGTATCTATTTAATTAATATTATTTTCAATTACATATAGTTTTATTCACATCTATTAAGAATTAAATTGAATATTGTTTACTATTGGGAAAAATTACAAACTTCTAAAAAAATCACCAAAATTTAAAAAAATCTAGACCATTTGAAAAAATTGCAAAATTTGAAAAAAAAATTGCCAAAATTTAAAAAACAATCCTCAAAATTGCAGAAATTTAAAAAACTCCCAAAATAAACTCCGAAATTAAAAAAAATCATTAAAATTAAAGAAACGCGAATTTTCAACTTTAAACGACTTTTTTAATTTTGGCGACTTTTTAAATTTTTTGCATTTGTTTCAATGTTGTTATTATACGTTATAAAAACTGAATTTTTTTTTATACCAAATTCATTTTCAATTAAACAGTTAATTGAAAGTAAGTTTGAAATCGAACAAAAGTTTAATTGAAATTTTTTTGACAATGATTTTTTTCTGTGTATTTTGACATAATCTTTTAAAATGGAGATACCACTAAGACTCAAAATTAAGTTTACTTGTGCCGTAAAAGTCGTTACTTTACTTACAGTGCAATCTTTTAATATAAATTTGGTTTGCTACGCACGCATCTGGTAACATAGTTTTCAGTACTTTTTTACAATTTATATTTCGATATCTCATATATTTTTTTAATTTTTTGAAACAAATTTAAGCCTTAAACTTTGAGCGATATGCATAATGTGTTAACGTGGTCCAATGTGACTCAAATTTTCTCAATTTTTTTTAGACTAAATGTAAACAAATTTCTATCGGCGCTCCTTGAAATGCGACATTTTAAAATCAAGCAGCTAAACCAGTCTTTGTGTTATAACGATGTAGTTTTTTTTAGACATTTTAAAGGGTTTTTATTTAAAAAATTGATTAAAGACAATTTGAAAAGCGTTTGAAATTGTCCAAAATATAAATCAAAGTGAATTCGAAATACATAATTTAGTTTAAATAAGACCTAGGCGATGTCAGGCATATTTTTAAATTTTCCAATTTTATATTTTTTCTTTATTATTATTTCTTTCAGACTACAATCACGCTTGCTTGTAAAATTTACGATTTTTTTAATACAAGACATGAAGTATAGCCCCAATCTTAAAAAAATTCGGATATATGAAAAAGTGGAAAAAATAGTGAATAATTTGTTTAAATAATTCAAATAAGTGGCAGCCGGGGTCCACGACATTGTGTCAAAATGGTTTTCAAAATGTGTGTTTCCTCGAGCATTTTAACGCTGTTTTTAAATAATTTTAAATTTCCTAATTTTTAAACATATTTTCATACAAAGATGGGTTAAATTTCACCACCAATTTTAAAAATAGATACGTTTTTCATATATTTTTGCTGCTTTATCACCTATCCGAATTTCATTAATTTCAAAGGGAAGCCATCGGAAAAGCTTCCTTGTAAGTGTCAGGCAAATTATATATGATATTTGCTTTTAATTTGTTTTTTGGACGGTTATAAATCTTTAATTTCCCGAGTTAAAACTTTTGCATAAAATAATACATTATTTTTTATACACTTATAAGGATTTGTCTGCCAGTGCATTTAACCGGACATAATTATATAAACTCATATATAAAATTAATTTCGTATAAAAAATTTAATATGCTGTCATATATAGTTGCATATAATTGTATATTGCATTTAGAATACGCTAAAACTAATCCAATTAATAATTACGTTATATTTATATACATAGACATTGCAAAATAATATATATTTTGATATTATATCATATTTAAAAAAACACAATTTTATTTTAAATAAAATTTCCAAATGCTATGGAATTTGTTACAAATTATAAAGTTGTAAACCTTTTGCAAGCGGCTAAAGTCTAAAAGGATTAATTGATATTTCGAATTTTCATGACGTTTTAAAATCAAAAACTGGAAATTTATACCGCTATATAAAATTGTATTAAATTGTATCGCGTCATTATTCGGATGTTATTTAATTATTATGCCCATTTCTCGGATAAAACTGTATTAAGACTCATATTAAATTTCGTATGATTATATAAAGCATCATATTAATTTTAATCGGGTTATTAGAAGTTGAAACTGTTTTACTTTTTTTACATTTATCAAGTTTTAGCTACCCTAGAGTTGTTTCAAAATCACCTGATAAAGCGATTTCTATTATTAATACATGATTGCCCATCACGTGTAGGTAAAAATTTAGCAAAAAAAAAAAAAAAGCTGTTCTCTAGTGTGCAAAAAAAAAATATATAATCAATATAAAAAATTGAAAAGCCCCCCCCGAAACAAATTCCTAGCTACGTGCCTGCCTAAATCCAAAAACGAAACAACATTTTCCAACCCATAAGTTCTAATGAAGTAATCAAACTGAATTGGGCATGACCTGTAAAAAGACAATTTCTTGCACTTTCTTAAATTAAGAGACATCCCATTAAAATTACACCATTCAGAAAGTTTTGTAAGATCATTCTGTAACAAAATGCAATCTGATTTACTATTCAAGGATAAAAATAGCTTAACATCGTCTGCATACATCAAGATTCTAGAGTTATTAATAATAGACGGAAGGTCGTTTAAATATAAAACAAATAAATTAGGACCAAGATGACTACCCTGCAGCACACCAGACGTGACAAATATCTTCTTAGATACTTGATTTCTGAACATAACCCGTTGATTTCGATCCTTCAAGTATGACGATATCCAATTTAAAAGCCTCGGAGGAAAACCAAAGGCACCTAATTTGTGTACTAAAAGATTATGACTGACCGTATCAAAAGCCTTACTAAAATCTGTATAGATAACATCAGTCTGAGAACCACACGAAAAAGCATTGTTGTAGATCTACCCTTAACAAAACCATGCTGGTATGGAGATATCAAATTTCCAACCATATGAATCAATCTATCAGTGACAATCTTTTCAAATAACTTAGGCAAAGCACTCAATTTCGCAATTCCTCTATAATTGTCAATACAACGTCGATTACCAATTTTGTGAAGGGGAATAATAAAACTCTCCCTCCAAAAAGAAGGAAAGTAGCCAATTTTCAGTGAATAATTAAAAATCTTAGTAAGCGGAATAAACAATTCACTAGCACAATTTACCAAGATAGATGAAGGCACACCATCCGGACCAGGTGAGTTAGAAAGTTTAAGACTCTTTAAACCTTTTAAAACTTCATCCTCAGTAATGATAAAATCAGAAACAATATTAAAAACATTAAGATTGAACGGGTAAATAGTTGTTGATACAGGAACAGCAGAATAAGTATTCTGAAAAAATTTTGCAAATAAATCAGATATTTCAACAACATTTGAAGACTATTTGCCATCAAAATTCATAGATGCGGGAAAACCACTAATCTTCCTTTTGGAATTTACAAATAAACCAGATTGTCCGAGATTGTAGTTATGAATTTGTATGAAAAATCTATTTTGAAATTTTTTTTCATAATCAGATTGTCACCAAAATCCGGTTGAAACCTGATTTCAGGTATAATGTAAATTCACATTTAATAAAAACCAACCATTATTTGTGTTTTGAGTGAAAAGGGAATACATTTTAGACTTTGTGTATTCGAAAAGTTCATCCTTTGATCGGTCAGATTTTCAAAAATTTTATATAGTCGGTGAACTAATTTTCATATTATTTCATCAACATAACAATCAAAAATATAAAATATCAGGATTTTTTATATTTTTAAATAAATTTTGAAAAAGTTCCATAAAAAAAACCAAAAAATTAATTTTTTAAAATAATTATTTATTTAATTTTTTTCTTCATTTCCAATGACCTAGCCTTTTGGCCATAATCGATCACAAACTTCTACTCAAAAACAAGTTACAATATTTATTTGTTATTATAATAAAATATAAATAATTAAAATTAATTTATAAAATAAATATAAAAATTTGTAATATGTAAATATGTAATACAAAATGTTATTTATAAAATATTTATAAAATAATTAGAAAAACGAAATTAAAATAAATTCATAATAATCAGAAATTAGAATTAATCTATAGCAGCCATTACTTGCTGATAAAATAAACTAGTTGATACTAGTATTTCGATCTGGCTAAAAGATCTCATCAGAATCCGAAGTTTTAGAAAAGCTAGAGCCTCCTGAATTGGCAGAGCTTTAACAAAAAACCTTTTAATCATTAGTTTTGCTCCATTCTTGTCTTCTTAGTAATCAAACACGTGCCTTAGGGTCTATTCCTAACAAGCAGCATGACGATACTAAATTTTGAATTTTCAGTATAATTACAATGTAATTATAAAGAAAATTATTCCAGTATAATTACATTGTAACGTCTGGCATATAAAATAAAATATGGTTTAAAATTTGTCTACCAGATGCTTAGAGGTGAATAATATTTTCTATTCACCTCAAATTCTTATTTCACCACAACTTGTTTTCCACAAGCAGTTTTTCACCTCAAAAAGTCTTTTTACCACACAATTTATTTTTCACTTCCAAAAACGTTTCACCTGAAAATTCTTTTTATCATCTATTTTTTAAGGGAATATTCCCTAATGTAGCCTGTTCTCTAAAGTGGACCTTTACTATTTTTCCTGTTGTTTCATTCATATGTCAAAACTGTCAAGATGAAAATGAACACAGTATTGCGATTTTTATTTAGTCTTTGCAAAAAAAAACTCCACATAAAGTATAATTTTTCATTAACATAAAAAGTAAATAACATGCCATTTTTAAAGAATTTTTAATTCGGATTTTAGTAAACGGTAAGAATTTATTCAAAATTTTAATAAAAATAATGGATTTCATAAAAAATATAGTAAATAAAACAAAAATGTGAAAAAATTTAATTTTCATATATAGAAAGTGGACCTTTGATTTTCAAGTTTAAAATCTTTTTAAATGGTTTACGCATTATTTTAACTGTTCTTAGTCTATTTCTTACAACTATTCCAGATGTTACACAATATCACAATTAAGTTTTCATTACATATGATAATCCCTTAATTAGCTTTAAACGATATATATGTATATCGTTTTAAAGAACAAAATTAAAATAAATTTTAATTTAAATACAAATACAAATCTTCGTCGATTTTCCTTTATTTTCTAAGAAGTTTATATGATTTTAGAGAGTTGAGATCGGTTCACTTTTGAGTACATGTCCGCTAGTGTCGACCTTCTGAGTTGTTTTAAAAATTGTAATATAATTTTTTTTATATTACTTGCCGCAAGAAAATTATCTATATAAAACTAATACCCAAAGAGTTGGCTTAGTTATAGGCTGATATATTTGGAATATTCCACTTAGTTTTTTTATATAGCCCAAAAACCAGAAGTCGGACCACATTAAAGAACATTCCCTTACTAATTGTTTTTGTTTCATTTGTAACATTCGATTTTTAAGGGTAAATATTAAAAATTAATGTTCAGAGTTCGGCCAAAAAGTAAAAAAATTTGCCAAACGCCGAACTTAGCCAAACACCGAGTATTTGAAGAAAATAAGTACATTTTCAGATAAAATTCTTTAATTTCATGTACAAACACAATAATTAAGTAAAAGTGTTAAAGCTTAAGCTTCCCCATTTTCTCCAAAAACGTCATTAAAATAATTGAACTCATTATATCATATTTTAGAAAAAAAAAATCTCTTAAAAGATCAACAATACATACAAAATTCCCAAACTAAACATACAGGTACAATACAATGTAAAATCTAATAAAACAATCAACTAAAATATGTTGTTTGAATAATAGTATACATTAGGGTGATAACTTTTTGCATTTTTTGCAAATATTAAATCTCCCCAGATAAAATCGTGTAGGGCAGGTACGTAGCTAGGAATTTGTTTCGGGGGGGGCTTTTCGATTTTTTTATTTTGATTATATATTTTTTTTTTTTTTTTGCACACTAGAGTAACAGCTTTTTTTTTTTTTGTTTGCTAAATTTTTTTTTTTTGCTAAATTTTTACCTACACGTAATGGGCAATCATGTATAAAGTGCATTTCCTTAAAATGCATTTTTTCATTTTTTACTTATTGTGTTCATTATTTTGCGAATTTTGATGTCTATATCGCGAAACAACGCTTTAATCTGTTTGATCACAATCCGCGAAACACGTCAAATTTGAAAACGTTTGTGTACTTTAAGTTGGATATGCATCGTTATTGTCTAATTACGTTAAATTTTTAGCTAAATATTAAAGTTTAGTTTAATTAAATAAAAAAGTATTATGCGGAAAACTTTTTGAAAGCCGCGAAAAATAAAATTGCGTTACTTTATATTTTTATGTGCTAATATACGTCTAGGGTAGCTAAAACTTGATAAATGTAAAAAAAAGTAAAAAAGTTTCAACTTCTAATAACCCGATTAAAATTAATATGATGCTTTATATAATCATACGAAATTTAATATGAGTCTTAATACAGTTTTATCCAAGAAATGAGCATAATAATTAAATAACATCCGAATAATGACGCGATACGATTTAATACGATTTTATATAACGGTTTAAATTTATATCTGAACTGATACTGATATATACAAAATAAGCTATACTTGTATCCGGTTTTTGATTTTAAAACGTCATGAAAATCCGAAATATCTATTAATCCTTTTAGACTTTAGCCACTTGCAAAAGGTTTACAACTTTATAATTTGTAACAAATTCCATAGCATTTGGAAATTTTATTATATTCAAAAATAAAAAATAATATAATGAAAATGAAGATTTTGTGGAATTTATTAACTTACACGGAATTTATTAACTTACAAAAAACGTTGAAACTAAACTAAAGAGTTTTAGATTGAAAAAAATCTTAGACTAAATTAAGAACTCATAATGTTACAAATGAATCAAATTCTTTTTTTAGGGTTAAGAACCAGAAAGAAATCAATTCAAAAGACATAAATTGGGGTAAATTTTGTGTATAAAATTATACACAAAATGATGCAATTAATTGTATTATTGTATTGATATTGACATATTTACATCCAAAATATAATTGACAAATTTTCTAGTGTGACTCTGCATGGGGTAATATACAATTTTATCTAAAATAAAATTGTGTTTTTTAAAATATGATATAATATCAAAATATATATTATTTTGCAATGTCTAGGTATATAAATATAACGTAATTATTAATTGGATTAGTTTTAGCGTATTTTAAATGCAATATACAATTATACGCAACTATATATGACATCATATTAAATTTTTTCAACGAAATTAATTTTATATACGAATTGATATAATTATGTCCAGTTAAATGCACTGGCAGACAAAACCTTATAAGTGCATACAAATAAATGTATTATTTTATGCAAACGTTTTAACTCGGGAAATTAAAGATTTATAACCGTCCAAAAAACAAATTAAAAGCAAATATCCTATATAATTTGCCTGACACTTATAAGGAAGCTTTTCCGATGGGTTCCCTTTGAAATTAATGAAATTCGGATAGGTGATAAAGCATCAAAAATATATGAAAAACGTATCTATTTTTAAAATTGGTGGTGAAATTTAACACATCTTTGTATGAAAATATGTTTAAAGTTTAGGAAATTTAGACTTATTTAAAAACAGCGTTAAAATGCTCGAGAAAACACACGTTTTGAAAACCATTTTGACACTATGCCGTGGACCCCGGCTGCCACTTATTTGAATTATTTTAACAAATTATTCACAATTTTTTCCCCTTTTTCATATATCCGACTTCATGTATTGTATTAAAAAAATCGTAAATTTTACAAGCAAGCGTGATTGTTGTCTGAAAGAAATAATATTTAAACTAAATTATATATTTCGAATTCACTTTGATTTATATTTTGGACAATTTCAAACGCTTTTCAATTTGTCTTTAATCAATTTTTTAAATAAAAACCCTTTAAAATTTCTAAAAAAAATTCAAAGTTTGAGGCTTAAATTTGTTTCAAAAAATTAAAAAAATATGGTCTCTGTGTGTGGAATACGAGTCGCTTTAATGGATTTTGAGATATCGTAATATATATCGTAAAAAAATACTGAAAATTATGTTACCAGATGCGTGCGTAGCAAACCAAATTTAAATAAAAAGATTGCACTGTAAGTAAAGTAACGACTTTTACGGCACAAGTAAACTTAATTTTGAGTCTTAGTGGTATCTCCATTTTAAAAGATTATGTCAAAATACACAGAAAAAATCATTGCCAAAAAATTTTCAATTAAACTTTTGTTCGATTTCAAACTTACTTTCAATTAACTGTTTAATTGAAAATGAATTTGGTATAAATTTTTTTTTCAGTTTATATAACGTATAATAACAAAATTAAAAAAAATCGTTTGAAGTTGAAAATTCGCGTTTCTTTAATTTTGGTGATTTTTTTTAAATTTTTTTTTTCGAATTTTGGAGTTTATTCTGGGAGTTTTTTAAATGTCTGCAATTTTAAGGATTGCTTTTTTAATTTTGGCAATTTTTTTTTTCAAATTTTGAGATTTTTTCAAATGGTCTCGATTTTTTTTAAATTTTGGGCGATTTTTTTACAATTTTGGTGATTTTTTTTTAAATTTTGTAATTTTTCCCAATAGTAAACAATATTTAATTAAATTTTTAATAGGTGTGAATAAAACTATATGTAATTGAAAATAATATTAATTAAATAGATACAAATTATTTTAGTTGTTACTACAATTGCATCAACACTACCGAATTCAGTTAAACTTTTGCTGAATCAACAAATATTTTAATTAAAACTCAATTTTAGTTTTTCTGTGTAGACATATTTAATTTTTAGTTTGCATTGTCTCAAACAATTATTTGATTATATTTTAAGTCAAAGACTTCGAAATCTCTTATGAAATGATTTTATTTATTGCTTTTTGTCGAAAATCAACTCTAACAATGATAGCCGCCCATTTGCAGGCGATGTTTTCTAACGAAATTTTAAGATTCGAATCATATAAAACTATTTTCTATTTGATCCAAGTCAAAAATAAATATTCTCATATTAAATTTATTAATAACATTATTACTTTCTAACAAATTGTAGTAAGTTTTTAAATTTGTCAAATCATTTCGGGGGGGGCTCTAGCCCCCAAGCCCCCCCCCCCCCTAGCTACGTGCCTGGTGTAGGGCATGGACAAATATTAAGAACTGCGTTTTTAGTTTTTCGCTATCGTTAAAAAAGGGTACGCACCAAACGCGTTAAAATTTCGAATCAAACAAAGTTAAAAAAAAACTTTTTTTGATGCCTCAACGTCTGACCATCACATCTATATAATTAAGGCATGCTGATTTCAATAGTAAATTCCATTTTCGAGTCAATGGAATAGTTTTCTTCCAAGTTTGCTTACTTACATATGTATAAACCATATTTTAAAAAAATTGTTATTAAAAAAAATTTAAAAAATATATATTAAAGGCATTTTAGAAATCGCTGTCGGTGCGTACGGTTTTTTTACCAAATTGAACTGAAATAGTTTTTTTTATCATTAATACAATATTTGCCATTAGAAAACCCCTGGGGAGAATTTTGTCCAAAAAAAGTTATCACCCTAGTATACATGCCGGATTCCCAACTCTTTCCCAGTATTGGTAACATTATCAGTTGGACTGTAAAACCCTGCCAAATAAAAAGCTTTACGATTTGAAGCTGTTGGCTAAACTTGTAAGAAAAGACGAAAATAACTCATGTTGTTCGGGTAATCAATTAACATCATCGATTTTCTGTGGTTGGTTGATATACTAAATACCTGATCAAACCTTGTGTTTCTTGTTTGTGGTGGATTAGAATGAGACTGAAGATGACCTAGTCGCTTAGGTCGAAAGTACGGCACTCTCTCTGGCGCTGATCACCACAAGATTTGTTTCATCTTCTCCTACATTTATTAACAATTAGTGTTTTCTATTTGTATTTTATTTTTATCAAGAGAATTTTTTTTGTAACGTTTAATTATGATCTCAAAATTGACAATTCAAAATGAAATGCAATTTTCAAAGATCAACAATACATACAAAATTATTGATTATTTTGTCAAAAATTTAACAAAATTTGAATGTTTTAATCATAGTTTGAAAAATAAACTTTTTTTATTATTTTTTAAAATTCAAAAGTAAAACAGTTTGCATAATTTTTTTTAAAAATAACACTTAAATTTACGTTTATTTAAAAAATCTTTAACCGTTAGTGGCCTAGGGACAAAAAAGACCCATAAAACATTATTTATGTTATTGTTGTATCTTCATGTAACAATAAAACACGCGTATATTTAATATTTCAATATATATATAAATTATTTACTATTTATTTTAAACTTCAATATTAATGTATGTTCAGCAAGTAAAACGTTAAAGAGGAATGACTCAGTATATTCTATGTGTGTTAAACAAAAAGGTACATAAAATATAACTGTTATTAAGAATTTGATGAGTAATAAAAATATGCAAACATAAAAAGGATTGCCATCTTGTAATAAATATATTACAATCTCCCACGCTTAATAGCATACGTGGCCCTCTAAGTGGGTTGGAGGTCTTCTAACACGACTTGATCTTCTTAAGCTTCCCTCGGGCGTTGCTATCAGTTGAGATTCTTCAGGTGGTATTGGTTGAATCACGGGGTTAGTAACTCTATGTTCGATGTGAACTTCATCTAACTTTGGTTTTTGTTGAGCGGGTGGTTCCGCAAATGTAACGGACTTCTTCGGTACTTCAACATTTGATTTATATAGTTGATTAATATGACGTTTAAGTTCATAACCATTATCGAGTATTACTTGGTAATGAAGTTTACCAAATTTGGATTTTACTGTACCAAATTTCCAGATTGGCTTGTTTTTGGCAAACCAGCGCACTTGCACCCTATCTCCCACGCTAATATTACGAACCACAGGAGTACGGAAAGTTGATTTGATTTCCTTAACAGGGCGAATGGCATCCAATTTGATTCTTAAATCTCTACCAAGATATAATTGTGATGGAGTTTGACCATTTGCGAGCGGAGTAGCTCTATACCGAAAAAGAATTTCTTGTATTTTGATATTTAACGGTAAAATATCATCTTCCATAGCTTTTAATTTAGTTTTTAAAATCTGCACGTATCTTTCAGCTAGTCCATTTGTAGCTGGATGACCAGGAGCTATAAATTTTTGAATAATTCCATTATTACTACAGTATTCTTTAAATATTGCACTTTGAAAAATTGTTGCGTTATCCGAGACGATGATTTGAGGAAGACCATGTGTAGAAAAAATGTCTTGCAATAATGTGATTGTTTTCTCAGAAGTTGGAGCATCTTTTATCAAACGAATTTCTGACCATTTTGACTTAGCATCTACTAACACCAAAAAATGGTGGTTTTGAAACGGTCCGGCATAGTCTATGTGAACCCTTTGGAAATTTTCATTTGGCTCCTCCCAGTGATGAGTAATAACTTTCGGTGGATCTTTTCTCACTTTAGCACAACTGGAACACGATTTTACCAAACGCTCTATATCAGAGTCAATACCTTTCCAAAAGCAATACTTCTGAGCTAATTGTTTCATTTTTACAACACCAATGTGTGTATGATGTAATTCTTTTAAAACTTCTTCACGTAACTGTAGTGGTATAATAACACGATCACCCTTGAATAAGACGCCATCTTGAATTGAATAATTGCAGTCGAAATTTTCACCTTTTAACAAATCTGCTTTTAATTTTGAAAGTTCTAAATCAAGATCCGTTTCTTTTGCAATGGTTGTAGCGTTAATTGAAAATGTTGAAATTTGATTGATGATTTGTTCTTGAATTACTCGTACCTCTTCATCTAAAAAATGTTTAAAATGTGGTGTATCGTTGATCGATGCTCTAGACAAGCAATCCGCGTTAACGTTGTTTTCAGCTTTACGATGTTCTATTTTATAGTTGAAACCTTGTAGAAAAGAAGCATATCGAAGCAATCTTGCTAATGTCATAGCTGGTGTCTTAGCATTTTGATGAAATATTCTGGACAGTGGACGATTATCTGTTAACAACGTAAATTCTCTTCCATGAAGATACATAAAAAATTTATCAACAGCAAAAATGATGGCCAAGGCCTACCTGTCGAGTTGACTGTAATTTTGTTCGGCCTTCGTTAAAGCTCGAGAAATAAATGCGATAGGGCGTTCCTCCCCATCGACTATATGCGACAATACAGCCGCAATACCAGTTGGACTTGCATCACACGCCAACGTTACCGGCAAGGATTGGTTATAGGGTACTAAAACCCTATCCTTTATAGTTTCTTGTTTGAGATTTTTAAAAGCTTTTTCACATTTAGCTGTCCAGTCGAATTTTCTATTTTTCTCTAAAATTTGACGTAGTGGAAAAGTAAGCGTTGATACATCTGGTAAAAATTTTGAATAGTAGGTTATCATCCCTAGAAATCTTCTTGTATCTTCTATATTTTGCGGTCGTGGCAGATCCACTATCGCTCGTACTTTTTCGGGACATTTCGAAATTTTGTTGTTGCTTACGACATAGCCAAGGTATTTTACTTGCTCCTTGAAATACTCACACTTGTTCTTGTTGATATGTAAATTGTATCTGTTTAGCCTTTCAAAACACTTTATGAGACGATGTTCGCATTCTTCTAATGTTGACCCATGAATAATGATGTCATCAAAGTATGAAATTGAACCTTCGAGCCCTTGTAGAATCTGATCTAGAATACGATTAAACTCACTTGGAGCAGTTTTAATTCCGAAAGAAAGTCTATTCATTTGATACGTACCTCTGTGTGTAGAAATAGTCTGAATTTGCTTGCTGTCATCATCTACCAAAACGTGTAAATACGCCTTATATAAGTCCAGCTTACAGAAATATTTTGCGTTCTTTAGATTGTTGAAAATTTCATCGATTCTTTTTATAGGGTAGTGCGCCGCCTCTAGCTGAGGATTTACTGCCACTTTGTAGTCGACACACAACCGAACACTTCCGTCCGGTTTTGGTATTACCACCAATGGTGAACCCCAGTTGCTGGTATTTACTTTGGTAATAATACCGTCCTTCTCCAAGCTATCCAGCTCACGTTCAACTTTTTCACGTAATGCAAAAGGTACCTGCCTTTCCTTCAAAAATACAGGTTTAGCACCATCATGTAATTTTAGACTGCATGTAAAGCCAGGAATACATCCTACTTTTTCTTCAAAAATGCTTGGAAACTGTAGCTGTATATCCGAAATTGAATTAATTTTATCACCATTATAATTTGTATTTTGTTCACGTTGATCGACATCCGATAAATTTATCTTTAAATGACGAATCCAAACCCTTCCTAAGAGAGCTGAACGATTTGCAGACACTACATACAATTCTTCATTTGATGTAGTGTTTTTGTACTTAACGTTTACGTCTGCGACACCCAATGGTACAAACACATCACCAGTATACGATCGAAAAGCTATGTTTGATTTTCTTAATTTTGAATTAATTTTTAAATTATTAAATTCATTTTCCGGTATCAACGTATAACCGGCACCCGAATCGACTTCAAATTTTTGTTGCTTTCCTTCAATAAAAATATTTGTGTAAAATTTTTCGGCATCGTTATGAGGCAACCGCACTGTATTGTTGTCATAAATATCGATGATATGGTTTACCCCAAAAAAATTTTCTCCCGTTGTAACTGTTTCGATTGAATTTGCTGTAGTGTTGTTATTATTATTAGCTTTGTTTTGTTTCATTTTGTGTTTTATACAAACTTGCTTAACGTGACCAACTTTACCGCATGACTTACATTTCAGGTTGTTTCTGTTTGCCATATGGTTGGCACGGGCACATCTAAGGCACAAACCTTCTATGCCTAGGTCACTGTAATTGATTCTCGATGATGATTTTGATGTTTTATTTCTGGATACGCTACGACTTCGATTTCTTCCCCTTTGATTGTTATGTTGATGACGCACTTGTAGTATATCACTTGTTGAACCTGTTGAATTATTTGAAATAGCCTTGCTGTCTATTTTCGCTGCCTCAAGTGTTTTTGATTTTTCCACAATTTCAGAAAATTTTAATTCTGGCTTTTGTAACAACTGCTCTCGAATATAACCATCACGTAAACCCCTGATGAACTGCGATCTGAGGAAAATATCTGCAACTGACTTTCTGCACTCACACACAAAATCACACTCAGTCGATCTCTTTTGTAATATTGCAACAAAATCTGATATTGACTGGTTATCATTTTGAATTTCGCACAGAAATTTATGCTGCTCAACCAAAACGTTCTTTTTGGGGCAAAAATGATTTTCCAATTTTAAAACAATTTCATCATATTTTAGGTCGGCTACGTTTTTAGGTGCTACCAATGTTGTTAATAATGTGTACGTTGATGGACCCATGTACTGTAACAACAACTTTGCACACATATCTTTATCTTGAAAAATTTTCTTAATTTGGAAATGTATTTCCAGGCGCTCCTTATACGTTCTAAAAGACTCCGATTTTGGATCAAAAGCGTCGAAGTTTGAAATTATGTTGACAATTATGTTGCATTGCCGTCGTCATTCTTGTAATGGCTTCTAACAATGCCTTCACTTGATCGTCCATTTTGCAAGGTTATGTACAAAAAAAAAAATTATACTTTTATTTAATTATTGCTGATGATTTACGATTTTTTTCTTTTTGTATAAATTGAATTTCCTTCTTTTTCACCTCGGTCGCCTATTGTTGTATCTTCATGTAACAATAAAACACGCGTATATTTAATATTTCAATATATATATAAATTATTTACTATTTATTTTAAACTTCAATATTAATGTATGTTCAACAAGTAAAACGTTAAAGAGGAATGACTCAGTATATTCTATGTGTGTTAAACAAAAAGGTACATAAAATATAACTGTTATTAAGAATTTGATGAGTACTAAAAATTGTTGAGATAAAATACTTTGTTTCTAAATACTTTGTAATTTATATTTTTGTTTAGAAATAAGTATGTTTTGAAATTCATTTTTTTCTAATTTTTTGTCAAATGTTTTTAATCAACAAATTTTCTTTTATAAATAATAAAAATATTTTGTGAACAACAACTCGCGGATATTTAATTACAATAGGTTATGGGCCTATTCGTTTTCCAAACAGCGATTTAAAGGATTATATAAAGAAATAAGGAATAATTTATCAATACCTTTTCCAAGTTATAAAGATGAGCGAAAATAATTTTTACGGCATTGAAAAGCTCAACCAAGACAACTTTTATAATTGGAAGTTCAAGATGAAAATGTTTTTAATCAAGGAGGATCTGTGGTCTGTAATTCAAGAGCCAGTTAAAGACACAGATGCCTGGAAGAAAAAAGACATGGAAGCATTTGCTGTCATAAGTTTATGTGTAGAAGATTCACAACTAATCCATATAAGAAATGAAGTCCTCGCCAGAAATGCTTGGAAGAAGCTGGAAAGTCAGCATGAACGTGTCACCTTAAGTTCAAAAGTTTATATTATGCGAAAAATTTGCAGCATGCGTTTAGGCGAAAGTGACAGCATGGAAATACACATAAATACTATGATGGAATTGTTTGATAAGCTGCGGGCTATTGGAGATCAAAATTTTTCTGAAGATTGGCAAGTTTCAATGATTTTAAGTAGCTTGCCTTCTAACTATGATAATTTAATCACTGCTCTTGAGGTTAGACCAGATAGAGATCTTACCATGGAAATGGTTAAAGACAAATTATTGGAAGAATATTTTAAGAAATCTTCCCGTAATGACTCTGAAGAAATTTCGGCTTTAAAATCTAAAGCTATTAAGACGTTTGATAACAAAAGCTGCTATTTTTGCAAGAAAAGTGGTCATCTTAAGAAGGACTGTCGTAAGTACCATGAATGGTGTAAACATAACAAAAATTCTGTAAATATCACTGAAGCTAATGAAGAAGATGAAGATCAAGAAGCTGAGTTTGTTTTTATGATAGCTTCAGGAGGAGCCCATCAAGTTTCGTGGGTTATAGATTCGGGTGCAAGTTGCCATATTGCCCGGGACAAAAACTTATTCAGAAAAATCAACTATAATGGTAATGGTCAATCTATATCTGTTGCAAATGGAAACTATTCTCAAGCTAAAGGTAAAGGCGTATGTGATATTAAGGTTGGTTCTGCATCTTTAAATGTTAATGACGTATTTTTTGTTCCTGATTTTAACTGTAATTTATTGTCTGTTAGAAAAATCACTGAAAAAGGTTTTACAGTAAGTTTTAATAGACATGAATGTATAATTCAGAAAAACTCTAAGGTAGTTTGTAAGGCTACTCTTAATAATGGTTTGTACACCCTTAATGCAACTCCAGAAAATGCTATGTTGGTTAATAATTGTAATAAAGGTTGTATACACTATTGGCATCGTGTTCTTGGGCATCATAATGATGAGGGTATAAGAAAATTATTGAAAGAGAATTTAGCAAAAGATATAAGAATAACTGAATGTAAAGATCATAAAGAAACTTGTGAGATATTAGAGTATTCAATTTACTCGGGTTTGCTTTTGTTCGAGTAATCGAGTAACTCGATTTTGAGGTTTTTAATTTACTCGAGTAGGCGAGTAAGATTTTAAAATTGCTCGAATAACTCGAGTAACTCGAACAATTTTAATACTTTAATTTTATTTTCCAAAAACTCACATTTTTGTAAGTTTTTATATTTTATTAGTACTAATATAACATATATATAAAAATTAACAAATTAATTAAAAATTTTAGTAAAAAGTATATCTAAAAGAGAAAAACATTTGCTAAGATCATTTATTATTGCGACAGTTTTGTCTCAGTACACTCAAAGCAAAAGCGTTATTATATCAATGAAATTCTTTATAAATATGTTTAAATCTTCATTGATTTTCTTTCAATATAACTGGTTCATAAATATGTATTAAACTGTTTTATAAAAATATTTGTAAGGTGATCCGTTTTGTAATTTCACTCAGACTTGACACAGTTTTGTTATATTAGTGTGTTAGTACTAAACGAAAAAATAGTCCATTTTGTCCTATCATTTTGGGATTTTGAGATATGTATTTTGTCTAAAAAAAAATATAAAGAAGTTTTGAAACAACTTTCATGAATATTTAAGAAGATTTTCATCATATTAATGAAAACTTCATTACTTCTATATGTAAATTTTAATATGTGGAAATTTTGCGTAGGACCGCTATGAATTTCCATATAGGGCTTCTAAAATTGGCTTGTTACAACGACATAAAAGGGACCAACAAAAAGTTTTTAGTAAATGACATTTTAGTAAATGACATTTAAAAATTCCTTTTTGAAAATATAGTATTTATATGTAGTTTCTTTAGATCAAATGGCAACTAAATTAAAAAAAAAAATAATGTTTGATCCCACTTTTAACCCTCAAATCCGCACCAATAATCTTAAACACCCCAGTCTTAGAACTTGTTTCTTTAAAAAATATCCAAGTTTCTTCGATATCGGAGTTTTTCGCATTAAGTTCTTCGTTTTTCGTAATATAATTTCTTTAACAGTGCTCACTTAATATAAAAATACACTTAACATTTAAATATTCACTATAACAGTCACATTATTTTATACAAAATATTAAAAAAATATAAAATAGTTCATATTTTTAAATTACTCGAGTTACTCGATTAATCGACCAAAATTGTTCGAGTTATTCTTTACTTGAAATTGGCCACTTCGAATTACTCGAACAATTGTTCGACATCATTTCATCGATTAATCGAGTAACGGTTAACCGATTGAATACCCTATGAGATATGTTTGCAAGGAAAGTTTACTAGAATTCCATTTCCAAAAGAGAGTTTTTCTAGAGCTAAGAATTGTTTTGATCTTATTCATTCTGACGTTTGTGGCCCTATATCACCAGTAACTTATGGTGGTTATAAATATTTCGTAACATTTATAGATGATTATAGCAGATATTGTCAAGTTTATCTTTTAAAGACTAAAAATGAAGTTTATTTGAAATTAGTTGAGTTTTGGAATCTAATAAAGAATCAGGTTGGTCATTATCCGAAAGTTGTGAGATCTGATAGAGGTGGAGAGTACATAGCAGAAAGGGTTAAAAAGTTTTTATCCGACTGCGGAACTGAGATTCAATATTGCGTACCATACAGTCCGCAACAAAATGGGGTCGCAGAACGAAAAAATCGTACTTTAATAGAAATGGTCAAGTGCATGTTAATTGATTCTGCTTTAGAAAAATTTCTTTGGGGTGAAGCCCTAATTATGTCAAATTACATTCAAAATAGATTACCTTCGAGAAGCGTATCGAAAACTCCATATGAAATGCGGTATGATAAGAAACCATCTTTAAAAAATGTTCATACTTTTGGTTCTCAATGTTATGTACACGTCCCTAAAGAAAAAAGAAAGAAGCTAGATTCGAAGTCTTTTCGTAAGATATTTATTGGTTATGACTCTAATTCAAAGGGTTTTAGAGTTTTTGATCCTAATACATATAAAGTACAAATATCACGAGATGTAATTTTCGTGGATAATAATGATACTGATAATTTTAAAGTTCACAATGAAATAAAAAATAAGGATGTGGTATATTTCCCATTGAAGCATCATAATAGTAAGGTAGATGATACATTAGATGTTGATAACCTAGAAAACATTGAAGAAAATCATGATAATATTACGGTCTATACTGAAGAAAATGAAGAAATTTCAGATAATAATACCGAAAGTGAAGATACTATTACATCTAATATCGAAATCTTAGATTCTGATTTCGAATGCTCTGGGTCTGTTGAATTGTTCGAAGATGCAATTCAAAGTCCTGAACAAGTAAGACGTGTTTCTAGTCGGATTAACAAAGGTGTTTTACCAAAAAGATATCAAGCCAATTCGGCAACTTTGACGTCTGATCCAAATAATTTCAATGAAGCCATCTCAATTAAGGAGGAGAAGTGTCAGTGGATTGCTGCAATGAAAGACGAATTAAACTCAATTCATGAGTACAAAACGTGGAATCTTGTTGATCTTCCACCTGGACGAAAAGCAATTGGTTGTAAATGGGTGTTTAAGAAAAAGTTAAATGAAAAAGGAGAAGTAGATCGATTTAAAGCTAGGCTTGTGGCACAGGGATACAATCAGAAATTTGGACTCGATTATGATGCAGTGTTTGCTCCAGTTGTTAAACAAACTACAACAAGAGTTCTATTGTCTATTGCTGGTAAAGAACAAATGCATTTATATCATTTTGATGTAAAGACAGTTTTTTTGAATGGAGATTTACAAGAAACAATATATATGAAACAGCCCCCTGGTTTTATTTCAGAAGATGCTCCAAACAAAGTTTGTTTGCTGAAAAAGAGCTTATATGGTTTAAAGCAAGCTGCACGTTCATGGAACCAGTGTGTTCATAAAGTGCTAATTGAGGCAAATTTTAAGCAAAGTGTTATGGATCCGTGTTTATACATAATGAATAATAATGATGGTGTTAATTATCTCTTGGTATATGTTGATGACATAATTGTGGCTAGTAAAAACGTGAAATTTATTGAAGAAACTTATAAGATACTAAGTACAAAATTTGTTATGTCAAATTTAGGCCCTGTTAAACATTATCTGGGAATGGAGGTTACACGTGATAAAAATGGAAATTATTTATTAAATCAAGAATGTTATATAAAGAAACTAATTGAAGAATTCGGACTTAGAGATGCTAAATACTCTGATATTCCGCTCAGTCCATCTTACAACAAAACTACTGAATCCGAAAACCTAACTGATAATACACTATATCAAAAGGCAATTGGTTCTCTCTTATATTTATCAGTAAATACTAGACCAGATATTACAGCAAGTGTTGCAATTTTAGCTCAGAAAACACAATCACCAAGTAAAGAAGATTGGAATGAAGTAAAACAAGTTATGAAATATTTAAATGGAACAGCAAGCTTATCTTTGAAATTAAGTAGAGTATCAAAAAATGATCAACTATATGGCTATGTCGATGCTGATTGGGGTGAAAATAAAGTTGACCGTAAATCTCACAGTGGTTACGTATTTTACCTTAATGGTGGTGTTATAAGTTGGTCATGTCGTAAACAAACTTGCGTTTCCCTCTCTACAGCGGAAGCGGAATTTATAGCCCTTTCAGAAGCTTGTAAGGAAGCAAAGTGGATTTATAGTTTACTGAAGGAAATGTTACATAGTGTTAATACACCAATTACAATTATGGAAGATAATCAAAGTTGCATTAAGATGGTTTTGAATGAAAAGTTTAATGCTAGGTCGAAACACATAGATATTAAGAATCATTTTGTAAAAGATTATTGTATTAACAATTTTATTAATTTAACGTATTGTCCAACTGATAAAATGATAGCAGACATACTTACTAAACCACTTGCAAAGCCACAATTACAAATCTTAAGGGAAATGTTAGGACTTGTTTAGTAGGTTATAAACAAAGAGGAGGAGTGTTGAGATAAAATACTTTGTTTCTAAATACTTTGTAATTTATATTTTTGTTTAGAAATAAGTATGTTTTGAAATTCATTTTTTTCTAATTTTTTGTCAAATGTTTTTAATCAACAAATTTTCTTTTATAAATAATAAAAATATTTTGTGAACAACAACTCGCGGATATTTAATTACAATAAAAATATGCAAACATAAAAAGGATTGCCATCTTGTAATAAATACATTACAGTTATGACTACAAAATTTGCAATCAAATATTGTTTAAGTTGTTTAAGCAAGTGAACATATCGCCTTAAATATATTAAGTAAATCGTTAGATAGATCTTTAAAATACTTTTAATGTAATACCAATTTTTGTGAAGTTTCTTTAAAACAATGTGAAAAAAACTCTTAAATGAAAGATTGGTACGAGAAAGACTTGCAGTTGTTCTTTACTACCCTTTATCACATATTTAATAAAAATCTAAAAGAAATTATTCTGTAAATTTTCTGGTTTGTTTTTTTTTTTTGTCAAAAGTGGAAACATTAACTCTATATTAAATTACATAAAATAATTATTTTTATCAAGAGGATTTTTATTTTATCAATTAAAAAGCTTTGCAATCTTGTAGTTATAATTAAAATTACGCTACATGGGTCTTTTTGTACCCAGGCCACTAATTGTTAAACATTTTTTAAATGAAAGTAATAATAATTTAGTCTAATCAAATTAAAGTGATATTTTTCTTAATATTATGCAAACTTTGAACAAAAAAACATTCAAATTTTGTTCCACTTTTGCCAAAATAATCGATTTTTATTAAATGTTCTGGAAATGAGTCGCTCAACATACAAACACGAATTATAATTTTTTCCTTTTTTTTTCTTCTTTAATTACAACTATTATATTATAAAAATAGGAATCAACATTTTCAAATTAGGAGTTTTAAGAAATCTTTAATATTAATTTAGAAAAAATGAGTTTTTTGCATTTTTATCAACTTTTTGTATCATTTTTGGTTCCATGCTAAAGTGGGTTAATGATAATCGATGAACTCAGAATTCCATATCTGAATAATTTTAAGTATATTCAAGGAATAAATGAAATACAAAATTTAATTTCTCAAAATTTACCATTTTGGGAATTTTTAATAAAAAGACACATTTTTTCAAAAATGGGACAAAAAAAAAAGTTTAATAACTCCAAATTTAATGCATATGTACTTGTTTTGTTTCTTTTAGGGCATAAACTTGGCAAATATTATTAAAGATTTGGTCATCAATGCCGAAAGTGGAAAACCAATTCTTAACGAAGCCATAGATGATCTTAAATTATATTTAGATAAAAAATCAACAGATAAAGAACAACTCTTAAGTTTGTTAAATACCATCAATGAAGAATGTCAAAAGTCTATACCGCATCGTGTTTTGGCTGCAAAAAGTAATGCCAATACTTATTTGCTACAACTATTGCAACAACAATTTGTGTCATCGAATCCCACACAAAATACAGATATTCTAGAAGCAACTCTTAAAACCCTAAATAGTTTGTATAATAAACAACCAGATATATTTGATGATACTGCCTTGGAACTGATCAAACAAATACTCTCGACATTTCATAAAAACGAACAAGTTATTTGCTTAACTTTAAAGTGGCTACAAAAATGTTGTGTTATGCATGAAACGAATCGTCAAAAGATTATGAATGGCAATATTGTAATATTTTTGAAAGAATTTGTTAGTAATAAGAATGACAACGTATTGAGAGAAGTTTTAGCCGTCTGTCGTTATCTCGTCTTAGACGATGATATACGTGTAGAATTTGGTTGTGCTCATGAACATGCCCGGCAATTGGCTGTTGAATTTATTGTTAATTTAACAAATCTATTGGCGGACTTTGAAGATGATAATATTTTGGCTGATTTGCTGTTGACAATTGGTACTTTAGCAGTACGTGAAGAATTTTGTACAACTGTTGATGAGGCTGGCGGTATTAAATTAGTATTACATGTTATGGTAAGTACAATTTTGTTTGCAAGAAATTTATTTGTATTAACATTTACTTACTTACAGGCTAACAATACAAACGCTGTGCGTTTAAATCGTGAAGCTTTAAAATTATTACGTGCCTTAGCCGGACATGATGCTGTTAAAAGTCATATAGTAAAAGAAGGTGTTGCTCCCATACTTAAAGAATTGCTACATACGCATATGGTATATTAAACTATAGTTAATACAACTTTTTGCAGACGAAACAATTCCCAATTTTTTACCTCTTTATTTAATATTATGTTATGTGGGGAGTTCTTCTGAGAATATGTAAGTACTTTTTGTACCTAAATATTCAGGCCGAAAAATATTTAACACTGGAGCTAAACTATAAATTTCAGGAAAAGCCTCGATTTTGCTTAAAATACTCCGATTTATCACCTTCCGGAAAATATATTTTTCACAATACTCGTAACGGCACCTGAATATGCTACTCTTACCCTTTTTTGGAATTATTTTCGTAACTTATTTCCTTTTGAAAATATCGTCCATTGAAATTCAGGTTGTAACAGCAATTTTAAAGTTCCGCAGAGTAAAATTGTAAAGAAATCAAAACTATAATCAAGTCCAACTGACAATAATTCCAAGAAAAAAGTTTTTTAAAAAATTCAAAAATCGAAAAAAGGGTAAGAGTAGCGTATTCACGTGACGTTACAAGTATTATGAAAACTATATTTTCCCGAAGGTGAAAAATCGGAGCATTTTTATTAAAATTGAGACCTGTCCTGATAATATAGCTCGAACGCCTGATGTGGTAGTGTGATTCTGAGACTAGATTTGGATTAGTTCTAGTGTCAAATATTTTTCGGCCTGGGTTTTTAGATACAAATAGTACTTACATGTACTCAGAAGAGCTCCCCACTGTTATTCTCCTTGAACCCTATAACACATATCCATATGAATCAAATGCTTTTTGAATCAGAGAAATCCGATAACAACTTTCGAAAATATAGCTCTTCAAAATTACATAATTTTGGGATTTTTAAAAAATTAAACTCTTGAAAAACCAAAAGTTTTTGGAAATTTAAAAAACTGAATATGTGAATGTGTTGTGGGCTCCATTGAGTATTTGAAGACCTTTGGTGATGCATCATAGAACTCATAATATACTAGGATGTCCTTCAGTTTTATGGCAAATGGTTCTAATTGGAAGAAATCGATTTTTTTTTAATCCTTAAAAATAAGATTGGTACCCTTTATCAAATTTCCAAATTCAATAATAATCTGAAAGAAATGATTCTGTAAATTTCCTAGTGGGTATTTTTTGGTCAAAAATTTAACTACTTACCCTATGTGGATCAAATTACATAAAATAATTATTTGTATGAAGAATAATTTTTTTTCAACAGTTTTAAAGCTTTGCAATAAATAAATAAAATTACGTTCCATGAGTCTTTTTTGTACACAGGCCACTATGGGTTAAATTAAGGTGATATTTTTCCGAAAATTATGCAAACATTGAGTAAAACATTCTAATTTTGTTTAACTTTAGACAACAACAAAAATAAATAACCAATTTTCATAGAGATGTCGATTGGTGTTTTTATAATATAATAATTTTATTTAAAAAATGATAATTCGTGTTTGTGTCCTTTCCAGGACATTTTATGGAAATTGATTATGCTTTTTTTTTGTCTAAAGTTAAACAAAATTTTAATGTTTCAATTAATGTTTGCATTATTTTCTGAAAAATATTACCGTAGGTTGTCTAGACTATAGAAAAGATATTTTTTATTTAAAAAATATTTAACCCATAGTGGCCTGGGGACAAAAAAGACTCATGGAACGTAATTTTAATTACGACTACTAGATTGCAAGCTTTTAAATTGTTGAACATTATTACAACTCCACTTGTTAAAATTAATTATTTTATATAATTTGATCCACATAGGGTTAATGTTTCCATTTTTTTACAAAAAAATACCCATTAGGAAATTAAAAGAATAATTTCTTTCTGATTATTATTGAATTTGGATATGTGATAAAGACTACTAAACTAACTAATCAAGTGGAATTTTTTCAACAATTTAAAAGTTCTGCAATTTAGTCATAACTAAATTGCGTTTTATGGGTCTTTTTGTTCCCGGGCCACTAATGGTTAAAGATTTTAAAATAAAAGTAAACATAATTATAGTCTATTACAATTTAGTTGATATTTTTCTCAAAATTATGATGAAAATATTCAAATTTTCTTAAATTTTTGACAAAATATAATTGTTAATTTTTTTTTCTTTAATTACAACTGTTATATTATAAAAATAACAATCGACATCTGCAACTAGGCTTTCCAAAAATTCTTTAAATTAATTTAAAAAAACACGTTTTTGAATTTTTATCAAATTCGTGGGTTATTTTCGATTTCAGTCTAAAGTGCGTTAATAATATCCGATGAAGTCAGAATTCCATCACCTCTGTGCTATGTTTCACATTCACATGAAAGCGAAAGCAATACGACTTTTTGGTGCTTTGACTTTCACATACCCATTTTTATTTTCGATTTACTTTCCTGTTGAAAGTAAACGCCCTGGTTACCTTACAAAAATTTTTAAAAATCATAAGACCAAATTTCAATTTCACGTGTTTTTCAAAATCATTCGTTTTCAAAAAGGACATGCTTTTGAGAATATTTTGTAATAAAAATACGCTTTTTCACGGATTAACGTTTCAAAAAAAAAATCGATTTCTTGCATTTGGGAGGGGGCTATAACGACAAATCTTTTTTTAAGGGACTATATATATATACTAGACTATACTATATACTAGACGTTTTTTACTTTCAGGCCAATGAAAATTTAGTAGTTGCAGCTTTAGCCTGTATTTCAACTTTAACCTTACGTGTTAAGGATAATAGCAAAGCACTATTCGATACTGGTATATCGGAGACTATAGTCGAATCTATGAGATTACATCCAAAAAATAAAATTGTGCAAGTAAGTATTAATGATTTAACTATAAATTATGAAGTTATTAATAAAGTAAACTTAAATTCCTTTAAGCGTAATGGTGCCTGGGCTATACGTAATATGGTTTCACGTTCTAGAGAACAATGTGATATTTGGTTATCATTTGGCATTGAAGATGTCTTAAATGCTGCCATGTCTGAACATCCTTCAGTGCTACAAGATATAAAAGCTGCCTTGCGAGATTTGGGTTGTAAAGTCGATTTAAAAGAAGAATGGACTGGTACTGCTGAAAAGAAAATTGGTCTAAATATGAACTGAATGAAAATGTGCCGATTGGAAATGCAAAAAACTGTTATAAAGATTAAAACAAGCTTAACAATAATATGTCGTCACCTAAAATACAAAAGGTTGCAACAAAAAAAAAAAAATAATTAAAAATCAAGTTTTTGATTAGAATGCACTAGACTACATTACATGTCTCTTAAAAATGTTGAACTTATACGTCAACAAATAATGATTTTATGAACGAAATTCAAAAGGCCGTAACAACAAGTGCATGAATTTCAAAAACATAAAGGCGTAACAACACACTTGTATGGAAAAAGTAACTCTTTTTTTTTGAATAATTAAGATGGTTTGTATTTTTTTTTTTGTTTTACTTCTTTTTGTTTCAGAAAAAAAAACATGCCAAAATGGCGTTACATTCATAACTCGAAGAATATTAACAAAAAACTAAAAAATGGTTCAGAAATAAGTCTATAGTCGTGTTTTAAGCAAGAGATGAAAATATGTTCTTCTAATCTAAAATATCTTTAATTCTACGTTTTTTGCTTCTCCTGTAAAAAACTAAAAAGTGTTGTTACGTCTTTTTGCATTTTAGATGACGATATATATAATATCAGATATGTTAAACACACTCACACAATAACACTTTTATTAGCACAAGTACTGTTTTCTATTTTTTTTTTGTTGATATAATTTCGGCTAAAAATTTGTATACACTTCTTTAGGCTTTTTTTGTAACATTTGATTATATAACTATTTAAATAAATTAAAAATTTGTTATTTCATCTAACTATATTTTCTACACTACTGACATTTAATTCAAAATCAAGTTAAATCCAATTCGGGGAACAAACAAAGAATGCAAAATACCGCACTTTTTCATTTCCCGGAAAAGTGGAAAAATTGTCGGGATTTCGCTCGAAAAATTAATAATAAAAATGTTGATATTAACATCTGCTAACTTATCTCAAAATAAGCAAGGGCTAGGGCTTAACCATAGTTATGAATGTCGAATTTATATGAAAATATCTGTGGTTAAACTCTGGCTATTTTCAAAAAGTTACTCGCTCAAAATTATATTTTTTTATGCAACGTGTCTTATACAACCTAAGATTTTTTTAAAAATAAGTCTCATCTATAAATCTGTAGTTTTATAGTTTTTATGTCGGAGAGAAATTGATTTTTATACCCTACACATACTGTGATGAGTCTCAGGACATTAAAAGGTTTTGGGGGGAAGTGCTTTTACAAAATTTTCTATTATTTCTTATAGTTGTGTATTGAAAAAATTCATTTTGGGGGGTAGGAAGTGTCAAATTTTCCCTCCCCGGGATCCGAGGATATATATCAGTTAGCCAGGATATACATCAGTTAGTCATTATATATATCAATTAGTCATTATTTTTGTAACTCATCGAAATATAGGTTAAAGATCACGTAAAGTATATATATTCTTGACCGTTATTAAATTTTAAGACGATGTAGCATGTCCGTCTGTCTGTTGAAATGGCGATCACGGCGCGAAAACGCAATACGGACTGTTCATTTTTATCTAGATTGATGAACATTTTCCCGAAAAGTTTGGTATTGAAAATGAGCAAATTCGGTCCGGCGCTTCAAAAGTTATGAGTGAAATTGTGAAGGTACCATATAAATCTGTGAATATGTTGATGTGAATAAAATTCACCACAAAAATTACAAAATACTTTTTCACCTCAAAAATATTTTTTTACCTCACAATCACTTTTTTACATAAAAGATTTTCATTTTTTTTAATTACTTTTGTTATTGTTTCATTTGTAAGGGTCCATTGTGGAGGGTATAGAGAAAAAATTTGGTAAAACCAAATTTAATAAATGTACTTGAATTACTTTAAATCTTTGAGTTTGATTAAAAAAATCCAGTGTAAAATATGTTTAGCTTGAATTAATGATAAATGTTATGTTATGTAATTTAGTTAGGAAATTATGGAAAACAAAATTTTGAATGAGAAAAATTTCTTGTTTAGTTTGTACTTTTCATGTAAAATTAAAAGATCGAATCAAGAATTTTCCGAACTTTTAAAAACTTTAATATGCAAAACTATTTTTTTTCTTTTTTATTGTGAAAAATTCGATATTTTCTTCCAACAAACAAAACATTTTTAAAAATTGGTAAGCCAGTGATGCCATATTACAATTTTGAAAATATGTCTAGAAACATCAGTATTTTTAAAAATCTTGCAAATCCGATAGATCAGTTTTATACCACAGTTTGATAGATATTTGTTTTAGCAATAAATAAAACTTATTTAAACCAACTTATTTAAATAACTTAACTTTCTAATCGCTGTTTTGTATTATTTAAGAGAAAAACAACTGTCGTGTAGTAAACTGTCAAACTTTTTGAAGTGCGGGTTCGAGTTCCATGTTATGAGTAGGAACCGATTGTAAAAAATATTCTTGCGAGATATAAGAAAAAGAGGTAATATAATTTTCAATAATTTGAATTGGAAACACTAAGAAAAAGTAAAAACAAAATTGAGAAAACATCATTTAATGCAAACAATATCTGAAAAGGCAATTTTAAAGCTTACAAATCTTAAGAAAAGGTCATTTTAAGCCCAAAAATTAAAAATCAAAAAATGGCAAAAAAGCATATATGACTAAAAATGGCAAAAAAGCACATTTGTCTTCTCTGATTATGATTCTCAAATAAAGGGTTAGTTTATGTAGACAACGAAACTAAAAAAATAAATTTAAGACCAAAGGTCTGTCTGATTTCCAGAAATTAAGCAAAATTTTGATATATCTAAATATTAAAAAAAAAAAATTGCAAAACTATTAGATTGGAATGACTAGGGCAAGTTTTTTTTTTTTTTTTGGCATTTGCCATAAACTGCAGCCTTTTCTACTGTCTTACAATATTTTTTTTTTTTTTTCTATAAAATTCCCTTTTTACCCATTTTACCTTAAATTTGACAGATTATAGAGTAGCAAACTTTATACGTTTAAATTTTGAAGATGTCAAATTCACTTATTGCTAATTGTAAAGCAGTATTTCTTAAGGTAAGCTTATCATTTAAGTGTCGTGTTATCTAGTTTATAATTTTGATGGCTCCTTCTTGCCAAAATTTGTTACAATCATGTAGCCGAATGTAAGTAAACCACCGGGGATGGCAGGCAATACCGCTAAAATACCGTTATTGATTCAAAACCTTTTATCTGACTATCGTTTCCCTAAAATACCGTTACCAAAATAATTGAAATACCGTTATTCTTAAAATACAGTTACCGATATAACTACAATACCAATATTCTTAAAATACCGTTACCGAAATAATTAAAATATCGTTATCGCTAAAATACCATTACCGAAATAATTGAAATAACTAGTCAATTGAAATCGGGCATAATGGGTCTCAAATTATCATTGACATTACCTGAATAACTTAAATAACGTTATTCTTAAAATACCGTTACCGAAATACCTATAATAACGTTACTGAAATAATTAGAATGCCGTTAACGCTGAATAACTTAAATAACGCTATCCTTAAAATACCGTTACCGAAATACCTGAAAACTCGTTATACCTATAATAACGTTACTGAAATAATTTGAATGCCGTTAACGCTAAAAACCCGTTACTAAAATAACTGAAATATAGTTACCCTTAAAATACCGTTACCGAAATAAAAGTTACCCTCACCGAAGTAATAAATATTTGGTTCTTATTTAAAAAGACTAAAAACTTTTTTTTTTTATTAAAACCCAAATATTCTGAAACTAGTCTAGTCTGATTTTAAAATGAATAGTGTTTATAATTTTTGAGAAAAACGTTTATTCTTCTTCTTAACCTCAACATTTCTATAATAAGTTTAATTATTTATAGAAACAAAATCTTTTTAGTTCTCAAAAGTGAACTGGTCTTTGTACCCCGAATCTTATAATTAAAATACAACTAATATAAACAGTAACTAATGATTTATTCATATTTCATTTATGTTTTTTTTTTTATTAATGAGTTTGTTTGTAATGATTATTTTAAAAAATAAAATATTTTAAAATTTATATAAAAAAAAACTTTTTTTTTTTGGAAACAGTGTAGTTACAACTTAAATAAATTCGATAGGGGCTACTAAACCAAGTCGATCGTTGCCACAGATATTTTTCTAATTCGGTTGGAATGACTAAGTACATCAATATTTATCACCAAATAATAATGGTGCTAACTAAATATTTAACAAATATTATGTTGGTACATATAACTATCAAAATTCGGTTGTCAATAAATTCGGTTGGATCAATAAATCTGTTTTCTTGTGTGTGCCCGATTAAAAAAAATTAATATGATGCAACAAAGAAATGTATCAAATTTGATCTTTATATCTTAATAGAAATACAATTTGTTCGGAAAAATGGTGGATCGTATTGTATATAAATGGATTATATTACATTGAGTTTGATATAATTTGATACGATACAATCCCGTGAAAATAAATTTTTTAAATTGAATACAGGGCGGGACTATGGTCTGATTATTAAAAGCCCAATTTAAATAGAACAATCAAACATTTTTATGTCAAACTAAAATTTTTGGAGTTTGATAATTTAAACTGTGATGTTCATCTAAGATATTTTCAATGAAAATTTTCGAGTTGATATTAAAATTTTGATAAGGATGGTATTATATTCAAAACACAAACTTCACTTTTGCACAACTTAACCCATTTTATAAAACTCATCAACAGAAGCATGTAATGGTATCTCAATAAGCTTTTTCTGAAGTTTGTATACACTTATTGCGACCTCCAGCAGTGGCATTCGCTATTTAAATTCAAACTTAGACGCTTGTACTAAATGGGTAAGATTTTTTTTCAAATTATAATTTTTATTTGTTGCTAAAGCAAATATCTATCAAACCGTAATAAACAGTTTAATCTAACGGATTTTCATGATTTTTGAGAATTTTTTAAAAATATCGCTGTTTTTAGATAATTTTTCAAAATTATAATATGGCAAGACTGGGGAATCAGTTTAGAAAAGTTTTTTTTTGTATGTTAAAAGAATATCGATAAATGTTTTACATTAAAAAAGAAAATTAAGTAATTTTCTAAAAATTAAAGTTTATACAACATCGACAATTTCTTGATCCGATCTTTTAATTTTACATAAAAAGTACATACTGTACAAAATAATTTACCATATGTCCTTAAGCAAATCTTCTTCTATAAATTAATAATTTTTCAAAAAATTGCCATAATACTGTCAAAAATTGTAATTTTTAATTAATTATAAGGCAACCCTGGAACTATAGTTTTATAGTTTTTTTAATTATTTGTATAGTAATGACCTCAAATTTACATATGCCTTTTATTGTGTTATTATACCTCCCTTCGATCCAAAATTATCGGACCTGGTGTTGCTTTAAAGCAATTGTATTGTAAAATGGGGTTTTTTATACATGGGGCAATACATTGTTTTGTTTAATACCACATATTAATGTAATTCTGCCAATCCAATTATATATTGCCCGTCTAATAATGTATGGTAAAATATATTGTAAGATATTAAAACATGCACAACTTTAATGCAAAATTTGCGAAAAAAAAAACTCTGGCCCATAAGTGAAAAAACTGGGTACGCCATTAAAATCAGCGTGACCAATATATTTAGGATCAATGGTCGGTACCCTTGTTTTCGATTTTAGGGTAAATTTTGTAGGGCAGTGTTATTATTATTTTTTCATTATTATTTGTAATGATAATAATTGTAATTGAATACAATTTTAACATTAATTTATTTTTAATGTAATGATTACATTTTTCTTGTTATTATTTCTTAAAACCGAGTCCTTTTTTTAATTACATGTAATTGTAGTTCACATTTTTTCAATTACAAGTACATGTAATTAGTAATTATATGCGTAATTAATTACAAAATGAAATGATTAACGCCCAAGTCTGGTTTCAAGTTAGTTTTACAAATTTCTTGTAAAATATATCGGCCGTTCCACCGAAGTGCATTTTTTTTACCTTCGGTCATCCGATTTTAATTAAATTTTTACATTTAGAAACTATATGGATCCACTTTTTATTTTTTCAAATTTCGAAAAATCCACGGTTTTCTGCGTGTTTTAGTTTTTTTTTTTTTGAAAAATGAGAAAAATTCAAAGTGTAAACTTGAATTTTCATATTTTATTTAATATTCATTGGATTATCACTATTTAAATTGAACTGGATTGGTATACTCCCCTACTTTATAACTACTGAATGAAGCTTTAAAAAGAAATGCATTTTTTATGCAATTTCTTTTTAAATGCACTTTTTTCAAATTTGGCCACTCTCGATTTGAAAAAAGATGAATATTTGTAAAATATGGAATTTTTACTAAAAAAACGACACTTTTGTTTTTTTGGGTCCCGGAGTTTATTTATTACTAACGATTTATTTAAAAAAAAGCTTGCATCATGTTTTCATAGAAAAAATAACAACAATTTGTTATTTTTTCCCATTTTTCAAAATAAAAAGGATTACATTTAAAAATGTTGAGCTAAGGCGCCGTTTAAATGTCTCTCTTTAAAAAAAAAAACTATATATTTTATTATTACATAGATTTCTTCTTTACATGAAAAATAAACAAATGCACTTAAATATTAAGTTTTTAAAATTTATTTTTTAACCCTTTCAAAGAAACGTGATGTCTTTCTATAAAAAACTGATGTAAGCTTTTTTTAAAATCATTTAAAAATAGTTGGGCCCCGGGACCCAAAAAAGTGTGAAAATTGTGAAAATTCTATATTTTGCAAATATGCATTCTTTTTTTAAATCGAGAGTATCCAAACGTTAGAAAAATGCATTTTAAAAATAATAAAAATGTACAATAACAGAAAAGCAAAAAGGAAAGAAAACTGCAATTTAGCTGCATTACATTCGAGGCCATACTTGGGTGTGATCGCTAAAACGGTCATGACTTGGTATTGTTACGTTTGTAATGTAAGAAGAGCACAGGTTTGATTCTTACAGTCGCAGGTTGTTGAAAAATTCATCATATAGAGACAATCTGACAATTTTAAATACACAAATAATAATACAATTTAAATGGAAAATCAGTGATGACGCCTGTCCATAAAAAAGAGGCAGAAACTAGTCTAGTCTGATTTAAAAATTAATAGTGTTTATAATTTTTAGAGAAAACCGTTTATTATTCTTCTTAACCTCTACATTTTTAAAAATGCATTTTAATAATTTATTTTAGGCATTTTTTTTTATATATATAAATTTATTTTATTATTTTTTGTAAAAATTTATTGTAGAATACGAACCATATTTGGCCTCATCGGCTTTGTTTTTGAATTAATAAATAAAATTAAATCAAAATAAATTGCATAAAAAATTCAATTCTTTTTGACGCTGGAAAAATTTTAATTAGCAGTATAAAAGAAGAGTACCGTACCATCCCAATGCAATTTAAATGATAATGATCCGATCAATATTAAAGAAAATACGAATACACAGACTTTCACACTTTCAGTATATTTCTCATTTTTCAAAAAAAAAAAAAAAAAAACACTTAAAAGCGCACAAAACCGTGGATTTTTCGAAATTTGAAAAACTAAAAACATTTAAGTGTGTACATAAAATTTCTGAATACAAAATTTAAATGAAATCGGAAAACGCAACGTCAGATTTTGACCGATTTTGCTTGGAATGGCCGATATGATTTTTTTTTTGAAAATTTCTTTCTAGGATTGTTTATATTTTACAAAAATTTGTAAATATTTTACTGGAGCTTTGTAAAAATAACTTGAAACTTATGTAATTTTATAATTACTACACTGATGATAATGCGTAAAATTAGGAAAAAATGTCAAAATAACCAACTTCTTTGTAAAATAAACGAAAATTTGTACATTTTAATAGTGTCCGACCGAACAGTTCGGACAGAAAATGCTTTTGGTCAGTATTCGGTATTTTTAAGGATTATGGGCAAATTTGGAGAATGGAAAAGTGTTTATTGGGTTGATTAGATGCGATTTTGAGTGTCAAATTCAAATAAAAGTCCGTATTTAAGCAATGAATTCACTGTTCGGCCTCCAAAAGTTCGGCCAAATCAAAAATTAATTAATTAATTTTTTATTAAATAGAAAAAAAGTTACAAATTTCTTATTTACTAGAAATCTATTGCACAGATTTGGCTTAGCCTTATATCTTAAGTGTTATAAATATTTTTTTTAGAAAGGTGAAATGTATTATACAATAGGATTTAATCTGAAGGAAAACTATTAACAAAAACCTTCAACATGAACTACAGTTAATTACAAAAAAAAAAAAAAAATAAAAATATGTCAAGTTAATTAATACAAGTCTTTACAAACTAGACTAATATACAAATGTAACAAAATACTTAGATTATTTTTTAAAATTTTAAATTATGATAGTAACAAAAAACAATAAAGAAACTTAATAAAGTAATTGAATTATATATTCGGAGGGTATGGAAATATTAATTATTTGGATTAATATAAGTTTGAGATAAGTGGATTTTCAGATAAGTTACAATTTAATCTAAAACGAGTGGTGATGTTTCCAATAGACTCAGATACAATATTTGTGTTACTAATGACATGTAACCTAGTAGTGGAGAAATGCCAGGGTAATTTAAGTGCCATTTTTAAGATTTTGTTTTGCCCAATTTGTAGGCGCTTTATGTGAGTTTTTGCACAATTTCCCCAAATTGGACAACCATAGAGAATTATTGCCTGAAAAATTACTTTAACTATAAGAATTTTGTTTGAATTATTTAAAAGAGAGTTTCTATTGATAAGTGGGTATAATATTTTTTTATATTTATCAACTTTATCAATAATATGAGATATATGATAACTAAATGTTAATTTCGTATCTAAACAAATGCCCAGATATTTTATATTATTCGACCAATTTATACTGCTGCCCAAAAGAGTAAGATTACTGTTGGGTAAAAAGCAAGGTTTTCTTTTCCTTGTGAAAAAGATAGCTTGAGTCTTATTCGAATTAATTTTTATTCTCCATTTATCGTAGTACTCTTCCAACCGGTCCAGAGAACATTGAACTTCGGTCAGAATGTTCTGACTGAATTCATGTGTGAAATAAACTGCAAGATCATCTGCATACGCAGCAAATTTGCATGGACTGATTGTGGGCATATCAGCACAGAATATATTGTACAATAATGGACCAAGGACAGAACCCTGAGGAACGCCTGCTGGAATTATGTTAAGATTCGAAAGGGAGTTACCAATTGAAACGCAGAAATATCTGTCGTTTAAAAAATTCCTAATTAGTTTTACAAGAAACATCGGAATGTTAAACTGAATTAGTTTAAAAATTAATCCATTATGCCAGACGGAGTCGAAAGCCTTTTCAACATCAAGTAACACAAGAGCTGTGGATTTGCCTGATATTAGACCTTGTTTTACATCATTGCATAACCTTTTAACCTGATGAATAGTCGAGTGTGATCTCCTAAAGCCAAATTGTTCGTCAGGTAAAATGTGGAAATTGTTTAGAACTTCTATGAGTTTTTCGCTTACAATTTTTTCCAAGATTTTCCCTAAGCTACTTAATAGACTTATTGGTCTATAGTTTTCTGGTCTATTGTGAGGTTTTCCAGGTTTTGGTATAGGTACAACTTTTGCAGTTTTCCATGTGTTTGGAAAGTACTGTAAGTGCAGACAAGCGTTGTAAATATTGGTCAGAAAACGTACTGCAATTTTGGGAAGGTTTTTTAACATCTGATTATTAATATCATCTAGCCCACAAGCTTTTCTTTTCTTACATTTGTTAATAAGAATCTGGACATCGCAGGCTGATACACGTTCAGAGAGTGGTGTCACTGTGCTAAGTGAATCAAAATTATTCACAGCGTGATTAACTATCATTGTGTGATTATCTGAACCCAAATTTTCAGATACCCTATGATTAAGACCAAAAGTTCTGGCGAATGCATTCGCTTTATCTTCATCAGAAATTAAAATATCATCATCCTCTGTTAAAAGGGAATGACAGTGGCTTGTCTTTCTTTTTAAAATTTTAGTGACATTCCAAAAAGGTTTGGACCCTTTATCCATTGCGCTTAGCCAATCATTCCATTGGCGATTTCGGTAAAAGTATATCTCCCGCGGATCAGGTCAGTAAAGCGTCTCATTACTTGATAGTCCGAATTTTGCCTATACCTCGACCACTCTCTACGATATTGATTTCTAAGCTTAATTAAACTTAAAATGTAATCTGGAAGTTTAATATAATTTGTTTTAGGTGTAGATTTTGGAACGGATTGCCTAACAGCTTCTAAGAGTAAACTCGTAAAATCCTCCACACGAGCATCTAAAGCTTCACTGGTATTAATGTTAAGATCAACCGATGTATCATTTCTCATTAAGTTTTTTAAAACGAGTTTATATTTTCCCCAATTAGCATGCTTAAAATTGTAATTTAGGTTCTCTGCTAAAGGTAAGGTTGTAGAGAGATTAAAAGAAACTAGTAGATGATCTGAACTTAGGTCGTTTAAAGTTAAAGGATGTGATATAAATTGAGGAATATTTGACAAAACTAAATCCAGGGTAGATGGATTAGTATTCACAGCTGCCGGGATGTAGGTCGGTGAATTGGGAAACGAAATTAGTACGGGAAAATAGGAGGCCAAATCAAAAATAGTTCAGCGGTCGAACTTTTAACTTTATAGCTAATCCTCGGCTTTTGCCTTAAATTTTATACACAAAATCGAATTAAATCGGCTCAACAAACATGTTCCCAATACCAAAATTTGTCCGCATTGCCCCTAGATACCAAAAAACCGATCAAATATAGTTTGTTGGCCGAACTGTTCGGTCGGACACTACATTTTAAAAACGTTTTTGTAGTTTTGACAATAATTCCGTATTTTTATGCATGAATTATTATGATAATATTCACCCCGTTTTTTTTTCTGCGTGTATTGTTTATATTTAAATATACACACATGTGATGAATATCGAAAACGAAAACGATCGGGTTTTCAATGCTTAATATTTACGATTTATATTACAAAAATTCTTTATTATTGTCTAAGCTTAAAGGTTTGATTAATACAAAGCGATGTATAACAAACTCTAGTCCAAGTTTATTTTGAAAAAAATAAACTTGGACTAGAGTTTGTTTTGAAAAAACCGAATTTTTCTAGATTGAAAAACTGATAATTTTCATTTTCGATTTTCATCACACCCCTGATAGTTTTAGATTTAATATTTTATTGAGCTTATTATTAATATTTCAATACAAAATTGCCACATTTATAATATAATAAATAATAATTAATATTAATACAAAAATTAAGGATTTAATAAATCTCTTACAAACAAACTTACAGATTTTATATACTAAATATTTCAATTCGAAAGTTAAGGTCCCATTAGTCTTGCCTTTGCGTGCCGTAACGAATCAACTGTTTCGTTTATGGTTTATGTAAGGTGCTTTTTTAAAAAACGCACTATCCATAAACCAAAATATCTGATTCGTTACGGCTCGGAACGGCAAAAAACTAATTTTACCTTTATTCGTGAGACTTCAAAGTGAAAGTGAATACATTATTTGTTTACACGTACGCTTTCATACAAAACAATAGTTTTTTGTTTTTTATATTTACAAATAAATTTGACAACTCCAACCATAATTAGGCAAAATTGGAAAAACTTTTAAATTTAATTTTAATTGAAAATCGAAAAATTCAAATAATTAATCTGAAAATGTACAATTTTAGTGAAAATTATTATTTAATTTAAATGTATTATTTACGTTTTTTTTTGGGTCAAATTTCTGTTTTTTACTTCCCATTTGTTAATTGTATATAATTTAATATTTAGCATTTTTCAAGGTCTAACTTATATTACTTGGTTCTGCACAAAATTGAAAACTTAATAATTACCAGCCACACGAATGGAGATTAAAATTGTGTAAATTAAGGAAGACCTCGATTTAAGAAATTTGAAATGAATTCTTCTCTATTGGCGTCGAGCTTTGGCGCTTTTAATGTCTATTAACCTAACCTAAGAGGTAGTTTTAATTAATTTAAAGTACATATAATCATAATAACTTAATATTACACCTCTTAATAAATTAATACTTTCAATTTAAATTTAATATTCCGTTCTTATACATATTTTCCACACACTTCACGTTTTTGTTAGAGTGTATTACACCCCCAGAGTAAGGACGGAAGTTAAATGGGGCTATTCTAGTAATTTTGTTTGTCATCTATAACAATATTTTCAGAGGTCTGAAAAATCAAGTTTTCTTAAGCTTTTATGATTCTAAAAATATATATTTTTTCAAATTTGAAATAAAAAATCACATTTTTAATGCCTCAGTAGCTTAATTGGTAGAGCTGTTGTGTACGCAATTTTCGTATCTTTACAGACCTAGGTTCGAAACCTACAAAGATTGTGAAATTTTTTTTTTTTCTATAACAATATTTGTTATATTCAACAAATTTTTTTCAACTTGTAATTAATAATAATAAAAAAAATACGCAAATTTATCAAACAAATTAAAAACAAAATATGTTTTATGGCCAAATTATTCAACATTTTGCAAACATTTTTAATAGTTTATTAATTGAATTTTTAACTGCGAAATCATTTAAAACTAAAATTATGACTATCTTTGCATTCTAGTAACAGTTGCAAAATAAAGGGTCCGCCATCTAACGTTTTTTTTTTCAACTAGTGCTTATTTCGTGAATGGTAACACTTAGCTCATGTCTGATTTGACAGATAATTAGTTTTATCCTTCCGCTGAACGAATATGGTTGTGTATACGCTTAAGCAACGCTGGGAAATATTGCGACATTACTTTGAAAATCATGGTAATGAGCAAGGAGTGGCCGTTACAGTCAATGGCGATCGTTATCGGGCCATGTTGAACGAATTTTTGTTCACAAAAATTGAAGAGTAGGATATTGGCAACATTTGGTTTCAACAGAACGGCGCTACGTGCCACACAGCCGAAGCTACACTCGATGTTTTGCGCCCTGTTTTTGAAGATCGCATTATCAGCCGCAGAGCTGATGTCGTTTGGCCACCTCGGAGCTGCGATTTGACACCGTTGGACTATTATTTGTGGGGTGCCGTCAAAGATAAGTGTTACGCCAACAAGCCAGAGACAACTGACGCTTTAAAGTACAATATTCGTGAAGCCATTGGTGAAATACAGCTGCACACAATCGATAATGTGCTTAAAAATTGGACCGATCGTGTAGGCTACTGCATGGCCAGCCGAGGCAGCCATTTGAATGAAATTATTTTCCATTATTAACCGGAAGGATTGTACACAAAAAAAATGATAGCCCAAAAATATCTAATTAATCGATTGTTTGAATATCAATGGCAATTTTAAAAATTTTTTTAATTGATTCAATTAAAAAAATTATTGAATTTTCTAATGTATCCATACAGTGTTGACAACATGTAAACAAAATTTTTAAAAATTTGGCAAACTATTTTTTTTTTTATTTTATTTAGATTAAATAACACAGGTCAACAGCAAAAAAAGGCTTGACTAACCACTATATAGATTTGATGCATCATGGCTGCCTAAGTACAAAAATGGTAAAATTTTTCAATTCTATGGATAATTTTTTTTTTAAAAATTTTTTAAGTAAAATTGACAATATTTTGAGACATTGCTCCACTTATGTTGTCATAACTCAAAAACAACTAGTCCGATTTTGTCAAATTAAATTTACAAAAATTAAGGTTTACAATATCTTTAAAGAACGTGTACAAATTTTTTTAATGCGATCAATAGTTTCAAAGTTATGAAACAAATTGTTAGCAAAAAAAAATTTGAAAAACAAAAATCTGGAAAAAATCGAAAACTGCAAAAAATATTACTTTTTATTTTTTTGTAGTAAAGCTACATATCATGCGAATTAAACTAGATATGGATCATAAAAATCGATGCATGCTTTACATTTTTATTTACAATTAATTGAAGGTATCGCATATTTACAAGCACTGTAGAAAATTGTACCTACTATATAATGAAAATGCAGAACATAAAAACTCAGGTGCATTTTACGACACGCATTTTGGCAAAACCCCTTTGGGAAAAACCTCTATGACATTTTTATGATTCTAATAATTAAAAAAAAAAATAAGTAATAAACAAAAGATTGTTTAATTTTTACGATTGCGGTAGGATAGTTATAAAACGCTCATAAATGTGCGTGTACGCTGAAGTGCTCTTATTTTCCGTTAGCTACCTGTAACGGATGATTTTTTTTTTCATAAAAGTCCTTAATGTTTTTTAGGATTATTGGGAATAATAAAAAATTTGCAGCACACACAAACTGTATCCACACAAAGGGTTATCCCAAATTATAGTATCAGTATTTATAAGATCTCCTTGACCCTTTTTATTTCATTCAAGAAGTGTTTGCAATAACGCAAACATCATTTAATACCTACACAAAAATTAGAGTCATACAGCTTAGAAGTTAAAAACAATTTTCAAATATTAATAAAAATGAGCCAGAAAGCCAGAACATTTTTATGTAAAAACGATCCAGATTTATTTTGTTATGTGTGCGGCCAATATATCACCGGGAAAAAACGGAAGTGCTTCTTAACTTCATTGCAAAAGTCATATCAAGATTGCTATAATATCTATCCGCACAATTTGAACCAGCATTGGACACCGAGTACTATATGCATTCCATGTCGATTGAATTTATCTATGAAGTCTTCTAACGTAAAGTAAGTATAAATTAATAGATTTGGAATATTTTATAATTACAATATTTCTTAATTAAAATTTGAATTCTTCATATTCCTGATTTCAATTATTTTTTTCATTTTACAGACGACACTTGGAAATTTTGAAGCCTATGCTATGGAGAGAAACAGCGAACCACGCATCCGAGTGTTATTTTTGTTTAAGTACAAAAAGCGGTTTTGAAAACATATGCGATGGTCTTACCCCACGAGGTCTGCTGATGGGTTTACACTTGCAGTTCTACATTCACAAGAAATAGAATATGCTCAAGATCGGGGTGCAAGCTGTAGTCATGTGCTTTCATCTTCACCAGGACACTCAACCTCAAGTATGTCTTACCAATCAGATATGTCAGATCCAGCACTACCATCTACAGCTGAAAATGACGAGTTCATCCCACACAAACATTTCTCGCCGAGACCATGGAATCAAGATCAGCTTAATGATGTAATTAGAGACCTTGGATTGTCGAAAAGATCTTCTGAATTACTTGCGTCCCGGATGAAAGAAACAGGCCTCATAACTAAAGAAACTAAAGTTTCGTATTACCGTACTCGAGAAAAAGACTTACTTCATTATTTTGCTGAAGAGGATGACTTTGTGTACTGCACAGATATTTCTGGTTTGATGACTGCCATGGGCTTACAGAGATATGATTCAAACGAATGGCGTTTATTTATCGACTCATCAAAACGCAGCTTGAAGTGTGTCCTTTTGCATAATGGAAATAAATTTCACTCCTTGCCGATCGCACATTCAACCAAAGTAAAAGAAGAATACTCTGTAATTGTATTGGTCATGAAGAAGATAAAGTATGATGAACATAAGTGGGTAATTTGTGTTGATCTTAAGATGGTAAATTTCCTCTTAGGCCAACAAAGCGGCTTTACAAAATATCCTTGTTTTATATGTTTATGGGACAGCAAAGCTAAAACAGAACATTGGAAGAGAAAACAATGGCCTTCTAGGGAAACACTAGTTCCAGGTACGCCAAATGTTATAAATGTGGCTCTAGTGCCCCGAGATCGCATCATATTACCCCCTCTTCACATTAAACTTGGTCTGATGAAACAATATGTTAAAGCACTTAACAAAGATAGTGAATGTTTCCAGTATATTTCAAGGAAGTTTCCCAATCTAAGTATGGAAAAGCTGAAAGCAGGCATATTTGATGGCCCACAAATTCGCAAATTGGTGAACGATACTGAATTTGGCAGTTCAATGACAGAAATTGAGAAGAATGCATGGGATTCGTTTGTATGGGTTATTCAAAATTTCTTAGGAAATAACAAGGGTGATGATGACGTTGCGCACGTTGAAGAGATGTTAACTCACTTCCAGAATCTTGGATGCAACATGAGCATCAAAGTACACTACCTGCACAGTCACTTAGATCGTTTTCCTGAAAATCTAGGAGACTTGAGTGAAGAACAGGGCGAACGATTCCACCAAGATATCCGGACAATGGAGGAACGATACCAGGGTCGCTGGGATGCACACATGATGGCTGATTTTTGCTGGAGTATTCAGAGTAACACTTCGTTATTCAACAATAGTAGAAAATCGACTAAAAGAAAATTTCAGAGTTTGTAGTTTATAATACATATTTATTTATTTATTTTCTTGTTTTATTTATTATAATAAATGTGAATAATAAAATATAAATTTTCTACTATTTAATTTATTTATTTATTTACATTTAAGCTCATCCAACTCAAATGTCTTTCCGAAGAATAGAATCAGTATATTCTAGGTAGGGTTTTGCCAAAAAATACACGAATGTTACTATGTAATGCATTTTTGATGTGAAAATTTGTACATAGCATGAGGAAAATGTTTTCAAAATTCAATCAATCGAAAGAAGAACATTAACTACTCAATTTTATGTATATCAGACAAAAAACTAAAATTTGGTGAAAATGAGCGAATTCACTTAATTGTGAATAAATTCGAAAAAAATCAATCGATTTTTATGATCGATATCTCATTTTGTTCCTATTACATGTGGCTTTGCGATAAAGCAATAAATCTGAACGATTTTTGACGTTTTCGATTTTTTATGATTTTTTTAAAACAAAAAAATTTGCTATTTTCACGTAAAAAAAATATTTTTTCCCTCAATTTTTTATTATAGCTCCGAAACTACTGAGCCGATTGAAACGCAATATATTAACGGATTAAAGGCTATGTAAATTTCAGTTTTTCTAAATTTATTTGAATAATATCGGACTAATTTTTTTTTAGTTATCATTAATTATGTGGAGAAACGTCTAAAAAAATTTATAATTTTACTTAAAAATTTTTAAAAAAAAAAACCTCTCCATAGAATTTCAAAATTGAACCATATTTGTACTACTGGGACCACAATACATCAAAATTGTATAGTGGTTTTCAAAGCCCCTAAAATTTTTTCAAAATTGTTGCCTTGTGTAATCAACCAAAGGTTTAATTATATGAATACATTATTTAATTTGTAAATAAAAAGAAAAAACAAATCGCAAATGATTAACTTTTAATAAGTTGAATAGTTTACTGATTTCAAATACACGCAAAATCGTAGTTATTTCACTAGAGTTTGCAACACTCTTTTCTGTTGAGATATTCGTGTACGCACGAAAACTTAATTAAGTTTCGTGTTTTATCTGTGGTAATAAAAGTGAACATGTGGATTTAAATAAACCTTATCGAAAAAGGACAATTAAACTATTATTTTTGTAAATAATTAAATTTTCAATAAGTATAAGTGTCATTAAACTATCATTTTAAAGTTGTGTGTGATTTTAAGAAAGCAATTCAATTACAAGAAAAAGTTCAAGACAAGACAAGCAAAACAAAAATGTTGTCTTTACTTTTATTTTTTTTCTTATAATAAATTTTTATATTAAAAAGCTTTAATTTTATTATAAATAAAATGTCAATTTAATTTACAAGCCTAAATTTCTTTTTTTATTTAATGGGGGGCATATAACAAAAATAAAAAATACGAGTTTTCAATTAAAACTACCATTGTTTTCTTCTCAAGTTTCAATTAAAGTTTTAATCAATTTAACTAAACTTTTTAATTGAGGTTGTAAAGAAAAACAATAATATGATTTTCTAACAATTGTGAATTGTTGTGGTGTTTGTCTTAGCTATCTTCTGCAATTACAATTAAATGTAAAATCGACCCCGTGTAATTGAAACTGGTTTTAAGCCACAGCAAAAATCGACCTTACTTAGATAAATTGGTTAGAGCCTCTGTCTAAGTGTAGTGCGAAGTGCATGTGGCAAAGAAAGCAGGTTCAAGCCACGGCCAGGATTGCATTTAATAAATAAACATTTCATATAGATGCAATCAAACAATAAAAACCATAACAAATAATTACAGTATTGTCAAAAAGGATTACTGATGAAGGTTGTGTTACCAGAAACTGCGCAGTCTAATTCAATAAAAAAATTACAATGTAGTTATGATTTTTAGAAAAGTATGCTTAATCTTCTCTACCACGCCTATCTCAAACAATTGAAAAATATGTGCATATTAATTATAGTATTAATTGCACACTGTCTAAAAAGACGATGAATAAAATTCAAAAATCCCCAATAAAATAACTCTTTTAATTGATATTATTATTATTTTAATTGAAAGAGTTTTAATAAACTGTCTGCAAATTTTTTTAGTTAATACTATCATTTTAGTGGTAGGTGCAAAATCAATTAAAATATTAATTGATTCAATAAAATTTTTAATTGAAACCCGTTTTTAGTTTTTTCTGTGTACTTTCACATAAAAAAATAAATTTGAGAAAATATTTAGTAGTTTTTTTTTTTTTTATAGCATTTTCAAAAAAAAAGTTATTTGGCGGACCCTTTATTTAAAAATTTATTCATTTTTCGAATTGCTATAATTGAATGTCATAATTCAATTTTTTTTTGAAAAGCGTAATTATAAATTTGCAATTATTACAATAAATTTTAGAAACTTAACAAAAATATTTTTTGTCGCAAAAAGTTTTAATTTATAATATTATATTAAAATTAAAAGTTTTTATTCAAATGCAGTTTATTGCAAAATTAATTAATTCAATTTTTTTTTAGCAATCTCTGCTGGAATACAAAAATAACTTTCATTTTGATTTGTTTCAGGGGTAAATAGTTTTGAAATTCAAAATTCAATTATCGAAATATAAAATTTTTTTTGCAAAATTTTGCATAATTTGATAATAAAATATGAAAATTATTCAAGTAATAAAATAATTATTTATATATTTTTTTTTTTTTAAATTAATTTGCTTAATTGTAATTGCAAATATCCGATATGGGCGACGTCATTTACATTTCACAATAATTCACTTGTGGAAATTTTCAATATCATTAATAATTCCAGACCTACGCTCACACATGTTGTCTTAAACGCTTCCTTGGATAATTTGTAAAATTTTAAATACCACATGGGAATTAGTAACAACATCAGGTTATTTAATTACAGGGCGGGCAATTACTCAATTACACCCAATTACATGTAATTAGACGTAAAAAAGTAATTGGCCTGTAATTACACAAATATTGGTATTATGTCCCATGTATGGTGCTGAAAAAATTTAAATTTTTCCAACGAAGCGTTTAAGCCCACGAGTGCGAGCGTTGGTCTGCAATTATTATAAATATAAAATTTTTTCACAAGTGAATGATTGTGAAATGTAATTGACGACGCCCATGTCTGGCAAATATTTAATTTAATAATTAAAAATATTTTTTTATTATAATAAATATTGTTACAAAAATAAAATCGCAATATGCATTTGGAAGATATTAAACTCACAAGGGAGGTATCCCAACCAGGAACAGCCGATCTTAATGAACTTCGGATATGCTGTAGAAAATAAACATTTAAGCTGCTCACTCTGATGTTTAGGCGTTACTAAGTGGGGTCAAAAATAACCCCATTTAACATTTTTTTCTGTTTACTTTGTTCTATTAAAAGTAACTACAGACAAATTTGCTTTCAAATGAAATGTTTTTTGAAGACACACTCACCCAAAGATTTTCAAGTATTTTTGTTATTAAAAAAAATGTGTTTTGAGTAACATTAAATCTGGCGTTTTATTAAGGAATTTTATTTGTATTAAGCTAAAGATAATGCATAGCAACGGCTATTGAATTTCATCGGAGGGGTGTCTGAGCTTTTTTCGATATTCGAAACCGTTTGGTTTTTATGCAACTTTTCCCGAAGAGCCTTTTTCCTCTATATTTTAAATAATTGAAAACTGTCGCTTCTCCACTATATAGGCAATATATGTTCAAGATTAGTCGAACATGATTTTGTTGTATGTTGTAAATTCTAGCTTCTAAGAGTAAAAATGTAATGTGTATTTTCGGAATAAGGGATGCAAGAAGTTCCATAAACCAATTAATTATATTAGGTTGTGTATTTATAATGTCACATCTAGTTTGAAGAAATACACACTTAAAAGTTTTATGATTGCATCTCGTATAATAAAAATTCACATTTAAGATAAAACGGACTTTTGTAATTCTGGCAGTCTAAAGGTTGAAATAACCAAAATCAAACCATTTTAATCGTTGTTTTCTACAAAACTACTTGACTAATAAAAATAAAATTTATGATTTAAGTAGGATATTATCTTCTCATTTTATTTCCATAAAAAAGATTTTTGAAATTTAATATAGTTTTGTCAAAAATGGCTTCAGAGCTTAATCGAAGAAAACTTATTCTGCACGAATATAATAAAAATAAAAGTGTTTCCATACGTTTGATAACAAAAAATGTTAAACAAATATATTCCACGGGAAGAAAAGTTATTAAAATCTTTAATGAACGGTTGTCGATTAAAAGAAACCGTGGAAGTGGTGGTGAGCATGGTCAAATGAATCTAAAAGCAGCGGAAAAGGTAATAAAGGGTCCGCCAAATAACTTTTTTTTTTGAACTCCTGAACCAATTGGACTTTGTATGGCGTCATACCAAGGTCTTTACGCAAAATTCGTCTTAATGATGTCTCCGAAATGTTCAATTGTTGAGAACGACGGTTAATTGATGTTGATGGCGCTTCACGCACACTTTCTGCCACAGCAGCAATATTCTCGGGTGTACGCACTGTTTTTGGCTTTTCACGCTTTGGGTTATCGATGAGGATGCCAGTTTCTTTCACTTTTTTCACAAGATAACGAACATACGGACCATATTCGTTCAGCGGAAGGATACAACTAATTATCTGTCAAATCAGACATGAGCTAAGTGTTACCATTCAGCAGTCGCGTGTAAAAAAAAGAAATCGCCAAATTTTGTTCAGAATGTAAAAAGAGTAATCGACTCAAGTGTTATAAAGCTCAGGTATGTCCAGACAGGAATGCAAAACAAAATTTATCAGCAAAAGCACGCAGTCGACGCCTTTACGAAAAACAATTAACAAAATATAATTGCGTGATAATGGATGATGAAACATATTGATTTGCAAACTTTCGGTACATTGCAGGACTAGACTTTTACACAGTATGTAGTCGTGGTGATGATACTGATCAATGTAAA
>CM037855.1:84036931-84086931 GCA_021234595.1 Delia radicum
AACAATACTGCGCCATATCCATCTATGGATGCGTCTGTGTGTACTTCCGTTTCATAGTTTTGATTAAATATATTTAAGACTGGACCGTTACTTAAAATATTTTTAAGTGTATTAAATGAATTTATTTGTTCGTCGCCAAATTCAAATTTAGCATTTTGTTTTTTCAAATCCGTTAGCGGTTTAGCAATTAACGAAAAATTCGGAATGAACTTTCTAAAATATCCTGCTAGGCCTAGGAAACTTTCTAATTGTTTAATATTCTGCGGTCTTGGATAATTGACCATTGCATTAGTCTTTTCGGTTGACGGCGATATTTGTTGGTTCTCAATTACATGACCAAGAAATTGTATTTTCTTTTTTAAGAAATGACATTTTTTAATATTTATGTCTAAACCGTAATCTTTGCTGATTTCTAAAACACGTTCTAAATTTTCTAATGCTTCTTTTTCATTTTCCGCCGGTATAATTATATCGTCAACATATGGTAGTGCAATACCTTCACGGGTTAAGTCACGAAATATGGCATTCACATGCCGTTGAAAAACTCCTGGAGAGTTTGACAAACCAAATGGAACTTTCAAAAATTGGTATTGTCCGTTGTGAGTGACAAAAGATGTATATTTTCGGCTTTCTTCATTTACAGGTACATGGAAAAATCCGTTTCGCAAGGCGATTGTACTAAAAATTAGCGCGTTCTGTAAACGATCAAGTTGGTCTTCGATAAGTGGTAAAGGATACCGATCTTTAACAATTGCTTTGTTAATTCTTCTATAATCAATACACAGTCTTGATGTTGAATCTTTCTTTTTTGCTAAAACTATCGGGCTACAAAACTCTGATTCAAAATGTTCAATTATACCCTCATCTAACCACTGTTCTATCTGGTTATCAACAATACATCTTTCTTTTATCGGAAGTCGTCGTGGATTGCAAAAAATTGGTTTATCGTCTTTTAAAATAATACGCATCTCTACGTTTGTGGTCTTAGTTTTATCAGGCTTATAATTTTCTATCATATTCAAAACTTTTTCCTTTGCCTCAAAACTAGCTGTTTCTTCAATATCAATATTACTTACATCGTTTTCAGAGCATACACCAATAGTCATAATGCTGCGAACTTCATCAGCAATTTCGTCGTTGATCTTTTTAATTTCTATGCCATCTGGAGCGATTTTTATTACAGCAAATGAGCAAAAAGCTTTTCCTAGTATTACTTCATAATCGGTACAGTCGGATGGAACAACATGGAAAACCAAATCGTATTTTCACCAGCAACTTCGACGTTATAATTAAAATTACCCAGGGGTTTTATTTTATTTCCGATTACCGCCTTACCAAATCCGATTAGATAAAAATTTGATTTTAAAAGTTTAGGTTTATTTAAAGCGTTATAAATATTTTCCGTAATAACATTATATTTACTACCGGTATCGTTTTAAATTCATCAATTAAAGCACTTTTTAATTTAACCCACGATGTTATACCTCTTTCACTTGAAATAAATATTTTAGCAATTCCTTTTAACGATTTTTTAGCAAATATAAATTTTTGAAACTCATCCCAATACATTATTGCAGCTGTTTCTTCAAATTCGTTAATCCATACATTTACAGGCATGTTACCGCTGCCATCAAATGTTTTTATAGAGTCTTCAATATCACGAAAATTTAGTGCAAATTTTGGCATATTAAAATTTGATACGTTACACTGCTGCAAAGAATTATTTATGTTTTGTTTTTTGTTGTCGTCGTTATTCTTATTAGGTTTTTTATTGTTTGTATTTGTTGTAGGCAATTTTGGTACATTTGTTTGTCTGCTGCTACCGTCGTTACTCTTTATTGTTTTTTTGTATGCTGTACGTCGTTCACTTGTTACACTTTCATTATCAAAAGCAGCATTCTGTTTTTTATATAAGCTGCTGCGCATGTCTACTACAGTACGCTCAGCGTCGTCGTCATCGTTTACAAGTGTGTGTTCATTTTTTTCAGCATTACCGTCGTCATCTAGATCAGAATGTTCATCGCCGTCGTCGTCATCTGCAACAGAACTCTCATCGTCGTCGTAATCATTTTCTCCGTTTGCTTCTGTTGAACTAAACAATTTGCCTTTGCGCAAATTCAAAAATATGTGCGTAAACAAGTCGTCACTATCGTAATTCAAACCCAACACGTTGCAAATTGACACCAAATCTGCTGTACTCAAATTCTCCTTCACATATTTTTGTTTTTGCTCAAAGTCGTCGTCGTCTTCGTTGAATTCAAAACCATCAAATTCTCTTAAACGTTGTCTGTTTTGTCTATCACCATCGGTACAGTGAAATAACTCCCAAATGAAATAAGTCCCAATGGAAAAATGAAATAAGTCCCAAAAAATTTTCCATGTAAATTGGGACTTATTTCATTATGAAATAAGTCCCAATGCGTTGGGACTTATTTCATAATTTTTGTTGGGAGTTAATTCATTATGAAATAACTCCCAAATGAAATAAGTCCCAACAGTTTTTTTGTTGGGAGTTATTTCATTTGGGAGTTACCATTGGCACTTATTTCATCGCAGTTGGGACTTATTTCATTTTAATTGCAAACACAATTTTACGATTGGGAGTTATTTCATTTTTGTTGGGAGTTATTTCATATTAACAAAAATTAATAGAACATTAATAATTCAACAAAAAATTTAACTGCAACAATATTGAAAATCTTTGCTTTATAAAGTTTTTCTGCGTGGCGGCCTGCGGCCGCTCTTAGGGGTTTTCTCCTCCATAGGACGCGGCAGGTGGCTTCGCTGAATACAGTTTTCCTGCGCCCGTCTCATTATCTTCCCTAGTGTGACGCGCGCAGGGAAACTTTATTCAGCGAAGCCACCTGCCGCGTCCCATGGAGGAGAAAACCCCTAAGAGCGGCCGCAGGCCGCCACGCAGAAAAACTTTATAAAGCAAAGATTTTCAATATTGTTGCAGTTAAATTTTTTGTTAAATTATTAATGTTCTATTAATTTTTGTTAATATGAAATTTTTTTATAATTGTTCAATAAAATATAAGAAGAATAAGAATAAGAAATTTAATTGCTTCATTTAAAAAAAAAATTTAAGTGAAATAAGGCCTTTACGGCTTTATTTCAAAGTGCAATAAAGCCTTTTTGCAAATAAAGGCCTTATTTCTCAATTGAAAGTGAAATAAAGCCTTAAAGGCCTTATTTCGTAAGGCATTATTGCACTCCACCTATGCTTACATATACTTATGAAATAAAAAGTGTTCTCTAACAGAAAAACAAAACAAACAAAAATTGGGAGTTAATTCATTTTTGTTGGGACTTATTTCATTGGGAGTTAATTCATTTTTTTTTGGGATTTATTTTTAAATTTTGAAATAACTCCCAAAAATTGGGACTTATTTCATTTTTCTCATTGGGAGATATTTCATTTTTTTACATTGGGTGTTATTTCATTTTTGATGGGACTTATTTCATTGGGAGTTATTTCATTGGGACTTATTTCATTTGGGAGTTATTTCACTGTACCATCACCATCCTGCTCAAAAACAAGTTTGTGAAAAGCAACAACAACAGCACGTTTGGCCGTTGACAAATTATTTCGTATAGAAACGTAATCACCCAATGCACTCATTTTTTATGTTCTATAGTTTTTTTGTTTGTTTGCAAATAGAATATTCCCGTCGCGGTATGTTTTTTGTTCTCGTTAATTTTTTCAAAACACTTGTGTACGTCGTATGGCAGAGAACTTCGTCGTTTTCTTCTCACCAACTTCACTTGTTCGTATGGCTCAAACTTAACAAAGAACTTCGTGTTTTTTTTTTTCACTAATTTCACTTGCTCTTTTTCCTTAAGGGGTTTTTTTTTTTTAAACGTTTGCAATTTTGGTTGAGCACCCAAATTTATGGTAATTTATTATTAAAAAGTTGATAAATTTATTTATTTAATAAAGTAAATTAATAGTAAGTATTTAAAATAGAAGTTTAATTAAAAATAGAATTTTAAAAAGGGATTTAAAGTAAATTTCTTCCGCGATCGTCGTTTCTTCTTCACGTCGTTAAATGAACTGATTCTCTTTTCGTCAACTACGCATTTGCAGCGTCCTTTTAAGCTCCGCCCACACATATGAGCTTAAAAAATAGAGAAAAACTCCTAATGTTCGAACATATCTACGAAAGAATAGCCTTTGAATCATCAGCTCTTAAATTTATAGTCTTAAATTAATTTTTAAAATAATCGGTAAATAAAAAAATTTTTTTTTATATAAACGAGACTGATGATTACAATTTTCTTTTTCCTCTTAGGCACTATGTTTAAATACATTCGATTTGCAAAGACTCGAATATAGATAGTTTGTAAAAACAAATGTTCAAAAAAATTTAAATGTGTAAAACGTATTACCATATATTAGCTATTTGTAAATTCAGGGTTTTATTCACGTATTTCACAAAAACTTAGTAAATTCGAGTTTTTGCAAGACGAACTTTATAAGTTTACAAAGGTCGATTTTCAAAGATTGTAAGAGATACGTAAATTGTAGTAGACCTTATGGTATAATACATACATAAACGATAATATGGTTAAAATTTATTTAATTTTAGACGTGGTCTTAATCTATGGAGTCTGGAGACAGCCTTGTACGATTTTGATCATAATATGACCTTAATAATTTGGATCGATGCTGTCGACAAAACAACAAAGAGCCAACGATCTTTTAATGTAATAGCCGAGAAAAAATTTGTCAATAACATCTGTCAAAAAAAAATTAAATTTTGCAAAAATTTACTGGTGCTACCAGTGAAGGTATATCCCCAATGGATGCGTTTATCTGCCTTAACCAATCTTGATCTGATAACTAAGACCAAATCAAAGTTAGTAAAACGCATAAACGCCCCCAATACAGGCTGTGTGCGCCCAAAACGTACGTGGAAAATCTCTTTTTATTTAACGTGTTGTAATGTGTTTTATTTAATACTTTTATTAAATTTATATATATATTTTACATAACTCGGTGTTGTTCTTACAATAATTTTCTTAGAATGTTCTAGAATAAATGCACCGGAAAAGCTAAAAAACATGGTTGCATTCGCTATAAAATATCTTTATTTATCTATGATCTCAGAGCTGTATTTTATTAGCCTAGAGTTGCCAAATATCAGATCACTACAATTTCGGCCTACCTGACAATACAATCGACCTCGATTGTTATTCTTGCTCTAAGAATTCATCCTCTAAAAACTCGTAATTCTCATATTCACTAGTGTTGCCTTCAGAGCCCCCAAAGCTATCTCCTTTAGGTTCCAACCATTTTCTTAAACGACTAGAGTCGACTATGCCCCTATACGGCATTTGTGTTATCTGACAATTTTCTACATCGGATATTTCATAACGATCGTTACCCAATTGCTTCTGAATTATATAGGGTCCACGATACTTTGGTATCAATTTCTTGTTAATTCCGACTGTTGTGTCAACATTTTTCAAAACTACTAACTCCCCTTCAACAAATGATTTGGCTGGATTATGATGTTCCTGAAAATATTTCAAATTGTTCGATTGAGACTTTTCTATGGCATTTGAAGCATCTTCCCTAATTGAATTCAGATTGACTTCCCCTTCGGTGTATACTTCCTGCAAAAGTTCGCCTAGTTCGTCGACTATTTCACCCCTCTGTTCCACTCCAAACAGTAATTCACTCGGAGAATGACCTGTAGCACAGTGTACTGTGTTATTCATAGCAAATTCTACACTCGTTAACTTATCGACCCAATCCGAATGATCAATGGGCTCTGTTAATTTAGCTAATATAGCCCTTAAATCCCTATTCACCCATTCGATTGCGGCGATGCCACAGACGTTTTTACGTGTACAATGTTACGTTTTGCCAAAAAAGAACTGAATTCGTTGGAAGTAAAACATGTCCCCCGGTCACTTATTATTCGTCTTGGCCTACTGTAGTACTGAAAATACCTTCGCAGTGCACAACATGCCTCCTTTGTTCCTGGGGCATTTACCGCAAATAGCTTTGTAAATTTTGTGAACGCATCCACTACTACTAATATATGTTTCCGCTTTGATTTTACAGAGGGCAATGGGCCGAAGTGATCAATATGCAACGTATCAAAAGGGACAGGTTTCTTATTTATATTATACAAGTTTCTCTCATTCTTTCTGTGTGGTGCCGAGTTAAAGATACATTTAAGGCAATTTCTTATAAATTTGTCCAACTTTTTCCTCATATTCGGAAACCAATAATATTTCATTATTTGGTTCATACACTTTTTTATCCCTACGTGCCCGTATTTCTCATGTGTCAACCGCATAACGTTGTCCTCCAGCTCAGCAGGCACATATAATTGCATTTGTCCCTGGACCCCTAATCGAAAAACTAACCCGTTGTCTAACACATAACCGTCCAAGTCCCCAGCCTCCAATCTATTACGAATAGTCTGTATGTTACCATCCCTAGTCTGAGCGATTTGTATATTCCAATCAACGTCACACTCTCCGATAACAGCCATAACAGGCTCGCGGCTTAGGGCATCAACGTGAGACATTAATTCCCCTCTGCGGTGTCGAATGGTATAGTCATAATTTTCCAACTCCAGTGCCCATCTCGCTATTCTCGGGTTGATCAATTTTCTACTTAATGTTACAATCAGTCACTATGTTAATGTTACAATCAGTCACTATGTTAATGTTACAATCAGTCACTATGGTAAACGGAATTCCCTCTAGATACACACGAAAACGCTTTAAAGCATATATAATTGCTAGTGTTTCCAGCTCGAAACTATGATATCTTGATTCTGCACCCGAAGTGCATTTAGAATAATATGCCACTGGATGAAACTTGTTGTCCTCTTGTCTTTGCAAAAGTATTGATCCGTATCCTTTTGCACTGGCGTCGGTATGTAGCTCCGTCTCACGCTTGGGATTATATACCGCTAATACAGGACCATTAATTACTTTATGCCTCAAGGTCAGAAAAGCATTCTCACATTTTCTTGCTATCCGAGAAAAATCAAAAACGAATCGGCGAAAAAACGAAAAAAGCCCTAAACAACGTTCTAGCTCCTCGTGATCCGATGGCACCGGATACTCCTGTATTGTCCTAATGTGATCGCTATTAGGGCGTATGCCATTCTTATTTACCCGATAACCAAAATAGTCTAGCTCACGATATGCAAATTTACATTTTCCTAAGTTCAATCTTAATCCTGCCTCCTTTAAAATGCGTAACACCTCGGCCAAAATTTGCAAGTGTTCCTCAAATGTACTAGTGGCTATACTAATATCGTCTAAATACACAACTATTTTCCCGGCATCAATCAATTCCCTAAGAACTTTATTTATAAAACGCTGAAATACAGCCCCCGCATTCTTCAGCCCAAAAGGCATATAACAATATTCGAATTGTCCCAGCGGAGTCACAAACGCGGTATATTTAATCGACTCTTCATGCACCGGTACTTGGTGAAAACTATTCTCCAAGTCGAGTGTCGAAAAAAACTTCTTATTACCTAAGTAATCTAAGCAGTCCTCAATTATCGGCGGTGGGTAATTATCCTTCAAAGTGATCTTATTTAATGACCGGTAGTCAATACACATCCTCATTTCCCCGTTTTTCCTCTTCACTAATACAATCGGGGAAGCATAAGGGGAGTCACTAGGACGAATGATACCTTGTTGTAATAGTTCCCCCAGTCTAGTTTTCACCTCACACCGCTCGCGATATGAAAGCCGACGAGGCCCGCTGTATACCGGTATGTCATTGACCAGTCTTATCCTCATACAATAATCTGTCCGTTTCGGAATATTACCTATGTCGTTCAAATAGTTGACTTCTATAATTCGCCTCAACGCAGAAGTACTCACTGAACTCAATTCGCAATCGATATTCAAGTTATTTTCATTCTCCACTGCACAAATCATTTGCATTAATTCTCCGCATTCGCTATTTTCATCGATAATTTCTAAATCACTAATGACGCAATCAGGCCCTTCACATTCAGAAGCATTTGTTTCATTTTCGTTCAAATATCCTCCTAAATCTTTAACACTACTCTTAATACATTTCTCAATTTCCATATCTTCATTTCTATAATTAATTACATCAAATGGCAATGCACTAAATAAATTATAATTTTCCTCCTCTGTTGGAACTTTAAATACTATTTGGGGAACTCTGTATAAATTAAACGTCATAAGCGCACTGATTGTTTCCTTCATTGGTTTTTTATTTACATTTTTAAAATTAATTTCAAAAAGTTCATTTTTATTATAGCAAAGTTTAACTTGGCGTAAATGTATATTTAATTTAGTCAAAACGTCACGCCCAAACAAAAACGGTACCACAGCTTCATCATCTGGTAAAATAAAAAAATTATGATTTACTTTTTTGTTTCTAAAAGAAACTTCACAACAAACGTAACCACACGTACTTATTTTCTTATTCCCCATCCCTCGGTATGGCGTCAATAATTTCTTATCTTCAATTAAAAATGGTACCAGAGATTTTCTTACGCAGCTAATTGGGCTACCGGTATCAAACAAGGAAAAAAAAATTCATTACCTCAGTGCGCTTATTTCGTTTGACAAAGGCAACACTTACCGATTGGAATGCATCTACTATTTCATCTGGATTGGCATCATGTATTGCAGCAGTCAAGCTCTTCTTCTTCGGGCAACTGTTATGGAAGTGCCCTACCTCAGCGCAGATAAAACATGAGTTGGCTGGACGTCTTGGTTTAGGGCACTTACTCTGATAATGGCCAAACTGGGAGCAATTATAACAACGAATTTCGGCGTCAATCGTTTTAGCAGCCTGGTTTGCAATAGCGCCAGCCATTCTTGGTTTGTTGATAGTTGTACTGAGAGTCTTCGCATTTCCAACCCGTGCCTGCTGACGTCTCCGTTCGTAGCTGTCCATTCGATCAATTAGCTCACTTATCGTGTTGGCACCATAAAGACGGGCAATCTCGTTAGAATGATCTGGTATCCCATCAATAATAAAATCTATCAGTTCTTTTTCCTCTATATCAGCTTTCGCAGCGATCGACTGCATCGACACTACATAGCCCAAACATGTCTCATTAGCCTTTAGGGTTCGTGAACGCAGTTGCTGGTATATTTGCTGCCGTGACACTGTGCGTTTAAACATTGATTCTAGACTTGCTTTCAGGTCCTTATACTGAAGCAACCCCAAGTTGATAACATGTTGCTTAGCCGTACCTTCTAATCGGCGACGGATGCCAACACACTTCTCCTTATCGGTATAACCACTGGCGTTGGTGTAGTCTTCGAACTGTGTAAACCATTTTCTAATGTCGTAATGGTCATCTCCATTAAATGGTGGTACAGCAGCGTCTAATTCTATTAAATCAATATGACGTACCTGTGGTGCAGAATATAGGTTTTCCTCCAATGCGCGGATTTGTTGTTGTAACTTTAACATTTCCAAACGCATTTGTAAGTTTTTAAGCTCGTCTTCGGTTGAAATCGTGGCACAAGTTACGCTGGCAGCAGGCACGTTGACAACAGGCACGTTGGCAGAGGACACGATGACAGCAGACACGTTGGCGGCAGATACGTTGGCAGCAGATATGTTGACAGCAGGCACGTTGGTAGCAGGCACGTTGGCAGCAGGCACGTTGGCAGCAGGCACATGGTTGGCAGGCAAATTAAATGCAGGCACGTTGACCGCAGACACTATTTCATCGTTAGCTGCCATTTCTAAATTAAGTGTCCCAATTTCTGCTAAATCATATTTAACTAACTCTCCAGGCTTGTTGACACCATCATTTTTATTCACCAATTCGGAACTATTTCCTTTCACAGCGGATTCTGAGATGGGTGTCACACTGCCGGCAGGCAATTGTTGGTTTACCACAATATCGACATCCAAAAGATCTGCGTCATCGCAGACCTTTTTTACATCTTTGTCCTGCTCCTTAGGAATCGCCTCATACAATGCTTTTAGCTGGCTTAGTGTGGCCGATTCAGGAAATTCTATGCCGGCTGCATTAAGTGCAGCCATTAATGTTTGTCGACTGGGACGCGAATCCATTTTTTTTTATCCATCCTTTTTTTTTTTATACTAATACAAAAGTTGCACCCACACCTGATTTTGTAATGTGTTTTATTTAATACTTTTATTAAATTTATATATATATTTTACATAACTCGGTGTTGTTCTTACAATAATTTTCTTAGAATGTTCTAGAATAAATGCACCGGAAAAGCTAAAAAACATGGTTGCATTCGCTATAAAATATCTTTATTTATCTATGATCTCAGAGCTGTATTTTATTAGCCTAGAGTTGCCAAATATCAGATCACTACAGTGTGAAAAAAAAGATAACTAAAAAAAACGTCTGAAAAAAAAATTAAAAATAACTTATGGGGTTGCTTTGCCGATTACCACACAGGAAAACGTAATAAATTCTACTATCATTCGTAAACAGTATAATTAGAATCTAGTTTTTCTGGTGTTACGAGATACGAACCGCTAAGGTCACGACAACCTCTATGCACGAGGCAGATAGAAACGAAAATATATTTTTACGTTATCAGTCCTAAATGAATTTCCAAAAAAAACACGATTATAACTACCCTGCGAAACATTCGATTAAAATAACCGCGAACAACACAACACTATTTGCTTTTCTACTTATCTTTACACCTCCTGTTAGTTGGCAACGCTGACCTTCTTCCCACCAAAATGTTGTCTTTGCTTTCTGCGCATACCCGCACACAGACCTGCTCCTAAGTATTGCTGGCAGTCGAATAGCTGGTTGTAGAAAATTGCCTGTATGGTTCTTGACGTACTTGTAGACGTAGACACAGCGTGGCTGACCATTAAGTACAATTGATGCACGGCTTTGCTGCGCTGATGGTGGTAGCGGCGGAGATGCCGTGAACTATTTCACAGATGTTGTAAGCAAGGAGTAAGTTGTCACATACAGATGTTGATGCATCTCTTTAAAAGTGTGTTGGTTATATTCCTCTGGGTCACGTTTAGGTTGTTTCCGAGTGCAAGGATATTTCCCTTTTCTCTGGTGTCACTTGATGTTGTTAGCAACACAAACTGTTGTTCGTTTTTACCGGGGGTACTCACTATGACCATCGAACGTGTTGCAGCAAAATCGTTTGGTTGAATTGTTATTTGAAGCACTTAAACTACGCCGGAGTCTGAAAAGACACTTTTTCTGGGGTGTCAAATTTGTATTGTTGGTCCCGTTTGTAGCCGATTGTTTTATTTTTAAGTAATATTTAATACGTTCTCTTACGGGCACCTTTTAGGCTACGTACACTATTTTTTACTCAGAACTACGACAATCTAACCACCTTTCTGCAATGGGTGTTTAAGGGGTCTTTTTTATACACTTTCCACTTATCACATCCGTTAGAATGGGGCCTATCGATTTTCGCCAAGATGTCTTTAAAAATCTTTTTCAATATTACCAAATTTTTCGACTGGAGCTGTTGTGCAATTTTGTTCCCGTGCACTGCGTCCGCCAAACAAAGTTCAACCACCACGATTTTGCTGATAGATCCAAACGATCAGGTGCTTTAGTTTGCTAGAAACATTAGTAATTTACAATTTTCTACCAGCGGCCTTGAGTTAGAGTTGGTCGGGGCTTTTACTGGTGTTTAACTGTAGGGAATTAAACATTATTACGCTTGCTCGATGAGGAAACGTTCAAAGATTATTTCCACACTTACCATACGTCTGCCACACGTAGGATGTTGTATATTTTCGTAGATTTGTTTCAGCAAATATTACCAGCGACCTGCTCGGTTGGTCCCGTCATAAGGAAAGAACATCCATTTTGATAACTATCATGGCGGTCCCTTTTAACGATTCGTCCAAAATACTACCCACAATCAGAGTTGTAATTTTCGTTAACTAATTGGCAGAGTTGTATTCTTCGTTCTTAGGGTTGCCCCTGGGTTTTTGATCATATACTGGCGAAAATTTTTCTACACTGTTAAAACTTGTGTAAAAAATTGCCAAATGTACTACACTGAACAATAATGACTAGAATTTGAAAATAAATTTATGCACTGAGAGAAAAAGATGATCACTCAGTGGAAATTTAGGCACTGAGAGAAAAAGATGATCACTCAGTAGAAATTTAGGCACTGAGAGAAAAATCTGCCGACTGTCAACTACTCGAAACCCTTTAGCAAAAAAAATGTCTACCGAGCCCTACACTCAACAAAAACTGTAGCTTGCCACGAACACTACAATACGGGGTTAGGTATTTTGTACACGTAGAAAATTTCATACACTTGAAAAAAGTGCTTTTATAACGAAAATGTATATAAAACCAGATGATATGAGTATTGAAGAACCGGAACGGTACACACGTTTCAGGAAATTTAAAATATTTTCGCCACTCGAGATCACGGTCAAAGCTTTTCCACGCACCCTTGTATAGTTTAACACTGCAAAGTAAATTACGAGTCATATCTAATATGCTTTAGACCATGATTGAATATCGGTATTAATGCAAAGTTTTTTAGATTGTTTCGTTCATTGTACCGTTGTAAATTGTAGAATAGTTCGATGGATGACCAAAATAATTTTTTATTTTGCAATTTATCAAGTTTTTCACCGTTCCAATTTAAATCTTTGCGCAATTTAGTTAATAATTCTTCATCTGGGTCATCAGCCCCTTTTGTGTTGAATAAATACGCTAACGTTTCTTCTTATCAGGTTCGAATTTAAAATATCTTCGCAAACGATTATAACCAAGCATCCAAATATTGTTATGAAAAATCACCTCGTACTGGTTGGCTGAATCGACAAATATATTGGATCTATACGAGCTATCGTACAATGGTAGAGGTCGCCGAATTTTTTCATAGTCAGGATCAAATATATATATTGATTTTTTCTTCGACATCAAAGGGTAATAGTAATGTAGAAAATTAATAGCACCAAAATCACCAGCATGCCATCGTTTCATTAGTGAAAAATGTATATAGATTGACGATTCCACGATGAGCGATGTGCTTCTTCAGAAAGCTCTCCAATTGGCAAAGGCTGATATTCAATTATATCTTTTCCATGTGACAATATTTTATGAACTGTAGGGGTAAACTTTTTCTGTGGATATAAGTTTGCTAAAAGAGATGCAGTTTTCGAGGCATATTCTCCATACTTTTCAGAATCAACTTTTTCCTTGCAGTTTAAAATATTCAAGATCGTTCCCAATCTCTTAATGATTTCATTGTCTATTCCAGTGTTTCGAGTTACAGCCTCATCATTTTCAAAAAATCTTCTCGTAGCGTTTCCATCGTTTGAGTTTCCGTATCCGTGCTTGGGGTAGTCTACTTTTAGTCCAACTTGTTTGAAAAACTCATCCTGTATTCGATGCTTTCTGATCTTTTCCTTATCTTTGTTTGATGTATTTTCATCAAAATGTTCCCCCTCTTGTGGAAGCGTATACGCTAATTTTAGCAAAAACTCCATACACCTTATTCTTGCGTGCAATGGTGAGATTCCATATTCATAATTCTCTTCGTTTGTAGAATCATTTAAATTGCCGAAGTTCTTTTGCGTCTTTTTGCAAATTGGGCATGACAATGTTGAGGTTGTATTTGTTAGTTCGTTAACGACTTTTCCGTCAACCATGGTCAGGTGAAACTCGTAACTACATTCAATGTATTTTCCTTCACTGATTTCGAACTTTGTGGGTTTAATCTTCTTTATTTGTTCTTGAATATCTTCTTCACTGTTTTCCTTATGAGTTCCGGCGATTCCTTTGCAAACTAAAACATTATTGGTCGACAATAATGTATTGATGACGGTCATTGATTTTTCCAGTGTAGGGAAACATCAGATGTTAGCCGCAAAGGAACAACAGATGCCATAAACATATTTCCGTCCGATATTTTAGGGTCATCGGAAGATATCTTTTGCATATAAACGCTTTGTCCTGATGATCCATCGCATCACCATTTACTGATCAATGTCAGTTTCTCAGAAAGAAGTTCTAGCACATTTTCAGGAAGACTCTCCAACACCCGCTTTGCTGTACTATGTACTATGTACCTTTGTTTTACGTTTTAAATAAAAGAGACACGTCTTTTTCTTTTTATGATCCGCTATGGAATGTTCTTTTATTATTCTTTATTCTTACTAGTACCCTCAACTTACTTTTAAAAAAGTGCTGACGTTTGTGTCTGCACTTTTTTATAACAAAAAACATTTTCCAAAATTTAAGCTATATTTACCAATCATAAAATGAGTAATAAAAAGGTAAGCATTAAACAATCTGTAATATGATAACAATTAAAATTACATTTATCAAAATTTACGCTGTATTGGCCAATCACAATGCGACAAGTATAATTTTATAATTTGCAACATAATACCACTTTGCAATAGTGGTATTCACGAAATAGTAGGGGTGATAACATAGCGTTGCTAACTCCCCCCTCTTAATTGTCGGAACGTCCCTGTTTCGACCTTATCTGTTGGATAATATGTTCCATATCTGCCAAATTGGCTTTTTTGTTTCCACACAAATGATAGATTAACCATGTCATAAACGGCATGATAATTATTAATGATATTATAATTGATCTATGAGCGATTAAACGCCCTTGAATACCGGAGATCGCTTCATAAGCCTCCAGATTTATTTTGTGTAGGTACGGTAGCGTCAATTTCACTTCGTGTTTGGTTCGTGTAACATTCAGTATTTTTGGTGGGTGAGGTTCCACAATTCTTCGTTGTCTGTTATTGTTATTGCGGTAAACGGTTCCATTGACTGTAATATTGCCAGTAAATACAACTAGTAGTGTGCCATTCACTCTGATGGACTCTCCCTCGGCTATGTCCGTATTGTAGACGTTATTTAAGAGTATCGATCCCTCGGATACCCATTGTACCGGTGGAATGTGTTCTGCTGACTGTGTTTGGCAGGAAGCTGTATTGTTGTTCAGCAGTTGAAAAAGGCAGGATTGCTCGGCTTCACGACAAATTTTCGATGATCCGAGATTTGTGCAATCGGTTAAGGGGAGGGTGCAGTCGCGACATTTGGAGGCCTGGTCCAATTCTAATTTAATTATCGAATTATTATGAATCACAGGATATATTTTTAAAAATTTACAAAAATTATTCAATACCGGAAATTTGACAATGTAATAAATTATGTCCTCATTTTGTAAAACGCTTACGTTACTAGCTCTTAAAATATTACTTATGCTAATGGGTACCCCTCTTGATTCGAGTGCGTGTCCCAATTCGATTTCGTCAAAAATTATCGGATTCGCGATATTCTCCTTAGCCAAGATTATTGACAGCGCGAGACCATTAAGAAATGATATAATTTCCCCGTTCCTTGAACCCATGAGTTCGAAGAGGATCAGTTCATTTCCGCCGATAACGTTACTGTCCCTAAGGTTCTGTATCACATTTATCCTGTCCGTCAGGTCATTGATTCTGTCCCGTAAGGCTGAGTTTATAATTGTCTGTCTATCATTGTTGCGGGCCAATGCCCCTTCCCTTGTAGTCAAAAGTTCCATGTCGCTATGATCGGGGGTGCCTGCAATGAATTTCAAAGCAGTTCCCAGAAAATCAAGTGATCTAGCATGTCGTCTGTTAGTACGCAAAGTCCCCAATAACCGACCGATCTCCCTCATCTGTTCCCGTATCATATTGATTTCCCTGGGGTCCGTCAGGTTCTTGAGTAGGTCCTCGTTTTCCTGTATTACAGTCTCGTATTCGGTAATGTTCGTCCGATGTACCAGGTAGTTATAGTCCACGAAGGTCGCTACGTCCCCATCCGTTACAGTGATAAAGTGTGAGTCCGAATAGTCTATGATTCTTGCAGAAACCCACCCAGGTAGAAATTTGGGATGGTACAAAAAACGAAGAGTTTTCAAAACGTTTGTTTTTGATGGTACTAAAATAAAAGCGTTTCCAAAGCGATAATTGCAAATAATACGAAAAAAAGCATTTAAAAAACATTATTTTGGATTGCTATTCGAACGTTCGGACAAAGTATTTTAGGAATACTTTTTATACAAAACTTACAAATATTTGTGAAATAAAAACACTGTAAAAACATTGGTTCAAAGCGTTTTTCCAACGTTTGTAAAAAGTACTTTAGAAGTTCTTATCGTACAAAATTTACAACGGTTTATAAAATAAAACCAATGTAAAACCATTGCGTTAAAGCGTTTTTCTAACATTTGCCAATAGTACTTTAGTCCTTGTATATCTTTTATAAAGCACTATATTTTGAGGACAGATAAAGCAATATTTTAGAGGACTTTTTCAAAACTTAATAAAACGCTAGTTAAACTATTAAAAATTACAATGTTTTGTTACTTTATTTATATTATTTTAATCATATTTTACATGTTTCATTATTATTTATGTAATAGCGTTATAGCAATTGTTTCATTGTAGAACTTTGTAAGTATACACTTCACTTCTACTAAATGCATACTAACTTCAGTATAATTTTCATTTAAATTTTTAACATTATACAAACCTATTTCTTTTGATGAGAGTGGATACTGATATACATCATTTATTTCATTATAAGTTTTGCCTTTTAAAAACATATCATCATATTTGTGTTTTTCATTATTGTTAATGCTAAAAATTTCATTAATTACTAGAATATTTCCATTACTAAGTAAGCATACATTATCAGGGTGAGATGTAGTGAATTTAAAACCTTCAATATTTACAAAGGAAAACAATACTTTTGATTTTGAGGATTCTAAAATGGTTCCAACAGCATATTTTGTGTTTTTAAAAATTGGCTAAACCAACGGGATATTGTTTTGTACGTTTTTGTTGTGAAAAATGTGCAATTTTCTTTGAATTTGTGCAATAGGATTTTTCGGTGATTTTACAATTGATTTTATAAAGCCTAAACTGTTTTCAAAATCGAAAGCTGAAAAGTGAGATATTGGAGCCCCAATATTAGCTACGTCATCCGTAATATGAATAAGATTATGGATGTTCATTGTTTGCGAATTTGGTCCATAAAAATGTGGCATAAGTTCAACAAATTTCCTTAAAATACGTTTTACATAATCAGTTTTTAACGTCGCTAATGTGGTAGACGACAAAATTCTGCAAGATGTATATAAAAGTAAGAAATGTCTGTACTGATCAGAACTTAAAACATTTTTTAAAACAAGAGCTCCACCATATAATAAAAAAAAATATGAATTGGGTAGCTTTCCAATTTCTTATATCTATTATATCAAATGTTTTCCTTTGGAACTCTGATGTTACGTCATTAGAAATGTTCAAAAAATTTTGATGTAAAACCGCAACACTTTCTTGAGAAACAAATGAATGTGATTTTTTGCAAATTAAATTTTGTAGCAAATATTTGCTAACGCCAATATGCGGAAAGCCAAATAAGGGTGTAGGCAAAGAAAATTTCAGTTCAACCCAAGTATATGAAGAATTAAAGGGTAATAAGTACATAACTTGTGAAAAAAGTATTTTTTTACAACATTTATTTTCTACAGATTTTTTATTACATCAGTTTGAAACTGAAACACCATACAAAAGTTTGACACAGACAAGCCGCTGGTTGGCGACTGCTAAGTACAGAAACTGCTCAAAACAATCAACGTAAATATTTAGTATTATTATTTTAGTAAAATCACTAACTGTTAAGTTCTTTATCTTTTATATTTTTATTTTATAAATTTCCCACCATTCACTATTGTAATTGGAAAGAAATCTAAATTTAAAATGTAAAATCGCTATTTTAATTTACATTATTCCATTTAACAAATAACAATTTAATTGAAAACGTTTTTAAATGAAATATATCTATTTTCCAATAGAGGGCTTTTTATTTTCATATTTGAATATTCGATTTTTAATTTCATTGATTTTATTGATATGTTTTTATATATCAAATTTAAATTTATTTTTTCTTTTGTGGTTGTCACAATATCGTTTCGTCAAAATTATGTTTTATGTTTATAATTTTTATACTAAATCACATTTCCCTTAATTTAAAACCCTGAAGTAATACTTTTATGTTTCAAGCTTATTAATTTATATTTTGTTACTTTAAAATATATTTTAATTAAATTCAATAAAAATATTATTTTTCAAAATGTAAATATATAAAATTGTTTAAAATTATTATTCTGATATTTGTGTTGAAAACAATGACAAAGTACTTTAATTGTATCTTTTTTAACGCTTAGAGAACGTTAAAACTGTAAATTGGTATTTATGAACAATTCATAAAGATCTTTAAAATTTGTCTTTCGATCGTTTTGACAATGTTCAAAATTACAACCCTCAAAGCGGTTATCATTTGGGTCGTTTTCATAACGCTTAATAACTGTAAGCCAAAATGTTTTGCAAATACTTATTTAACGATTGAAAAAGCATTTCAAAAATTTTGTTTTCCAATGTTTTGAGAACGTTATAAAATACCATCCTCAGACCGTTAATTTGGGTTATCATTTTGCACATTCTCAAAACGCTTTAAATTTGTAATTTGGTATGTTCTGAAAACGCTTGTACCATCATGAAAAATGCTTTTAAAACGTTTTAAAGATTGTATTTTTCTACCTGGGCATGGTAAGCAAAAAAGAAATATTCTAAAATAATGAAAAAAAAAATTGAAAGAGGGCAAGTAAGTTACCTAAGGTTATTCTTATGGACCTTTTTCCCGTCGATTATGACAGTTGTCCCAAGATCCCGAGGGTAAAAACCTTATCAAATTTATTCCCCAACCTTTTGTTCCTTCTGATGAACACGATCTCCCCCGGCTGGTAAATTTTACTAATCGCATCCCCATTCCTTGCCTCTAAAGTTCTCTGTTGCGCGACTTCGAGACGCTTCTTAATTTCTACCAGTGAACCGCCCTCGAAACCATTCATAATACTAAGAGGTTTCTTTCCCGTCACCGAATGAATTGTATCGTTGTACTTTACTGTGGAAAGCAGAATTAGCTCGGTGGTGTCATCAACACCCTGTTGAGCCCTGATGCATCGTGCAATTTCCAAAAGCGTAGAGTGAAACCTCTCTACTTGACCATTGCTTTTAATGTGCATTGGAGGAACAAAAAATTGTTTCGTATCAAAGTAGTCCCTTAGGAAGGTGCCAATTGAATTTGACTTGAACGCTTTTTCGTTGTCCGTGACAATTAGTTTCACCCTCTCAAACCTACCCACGATCTGAAACATGGCAGTCTTGATATCCACCACGGATCTTGAGTTTATGGGTATCACGGTCGCAAATTTAGAAAACTTGTCCACGCAGGTTAGAAAATGCTGTTTATTTGTTATCAGAATATCCACGTGGAGTATTTCCCCCGGGTAAGTGGGGATAGGTGTTGCCGCAATACCAATATTTTCAGGTTTCCGGTGATATTTGTTCTCCTTGCAAATTTTACAATTTGCTATAACATATTTCAGTCTCTTTTTTATCCCTGGAAAATAGTATTCCCCCATTATCTGCTGAAAATTTTCCTGCAGAGATCTATGAGCCCGATTATGCTCGGTGGTTATTATTTCCCACTGATCGTCTTCCCGAATAACGTCCATCACAACCCTTTCGGTGTGAATAAACTTAGTGGATGAAAATTGTGAAATGAGGCGGTCTTGAAACTCCGCCAGTGTCGGAAGATCACACGAAATAGCATTTGTGCCCGTCGTGTCTAAGGTATCCTCCAGACACTTGAAGAGGCTGTCAATAGTGTCGTAGACAATTATGTGTCTATTAAAACGTTGAAAGATTATCCTTCTAACCCTAGAGCAGTGACTGCCTTTTGATATTAAAAACTGATTATTAAACTGGTTCAGCGGAAATTTTATGGATTTTATCGCATTAGTTGACGATATCTCGCTGTGGACGGTTCCATCATCATCCTCCGTCATCTGATTAATGTATTGTCGTGAAAGAGCATCCGCATACCACGTTGTCTCTCCCAGGTTTGTAAAAAAATTTGGGAGCGAATTCCTCCACAAATGCTTTCCACCTCTTCATGTTTGAATTCGGGTTTCTGTCGGATATTGCGAAAGTAAGTGGTTGGTGGTCGGTGTAAATATGGATCCCTGAGATACCATATAAAAAATGTCTAAGGTTCTTTAGGGACCAGACTATCGCGAGCAGCTCTCTTTCGTTTGTAGCGTAGTTTGCTTCGGTGGCCGAGAGTGTCCTCGATATCATAGTTATTGGTCTTCCGTTTTGTGATAAAACGGCTCCCAAGGCGACAGACGATGCGTCTGTTGTAAGCTCGAATACCTTGTTGTAGTCGGGGTATGTCAGCAAGACATCCTCCGAAGCGAGTATCCTCTTTAGCTTGTTGAAGGCCGACAAAGCCTCGTCATCCAAGTCGATCTTAATATTTCTGGAGCTCTTAGCGGCCACATGGCCATTATCGCCCCTAAGGTATTTTGTCAGGGGTTTAGCTATTCTTGCGTAATCCCTAACAAATTTCCTGTAATACCCCGATAGGCCCAGAAATGATCTAAGAGCTTTTAAATTATGTGGGGTCTTGAATTCCAAAATTGTCCTAACCTTCTCGGGGCATGTCCTAATACCGTCCCTAGTCACCACGAAACCGAGGAAGTTTACCTCCGTCTTGAAAAACTTTGATTTCGTAGGTGAAATTCTCATTCCGGCTTTTTCGAGTTTTCCCATTATAGCATTTATGTGCTCCAGATGGGAATGCTCGTCTGGTGAATGGATGATAATATCATCCATATAAACATGGCATGTTTTACCTATCTCTTCACGTAGGATATCATCTATAGTTCTCTGAAAAATGCTCGTTGCATTCTACAAACCAAATGGCAGTCTACAGAATTCGTACTTGCCATTATTAACCCCAAAGGCAGTTTTTTGCCTATCCTTCTCATCGAGCCTTATTTGGTGAAAACCCGACTTAAGGTCCAGCGTTGAAAAATACTGAGATTTCCCCAAATTTGCCAGAATCACCGATATATCCGGCATAGGGTATCTATCGTCTATCGTCTTTTCGTTCAGTTTTCTAAAGTCAATTACCAGTCTGTGATTTGGGTTACCGTGGTCGTCAAGACCCTTTTTCCCAACAATATGTATCGGGGAATTATAAGGAGACGATGATTTCCTAATAATGCCATCCCTCAGAAGTGATTCGATTTCATTATTCACGAAATCCGACACTGAAACCGGATATGGATACGATCTGCTATAAATTGGTTTGTCCGTGTTAGTCCGTATATTAGCCCTTACATTAGTATTAAACGGTAGGGATCTATTCGGGTCGGCAAACGCATTCGCGTTTCCTCGAATTTGGCCCGAATATGAGGCGGTATATCCCCTTTATCTATTGCCATAAAGTTAATGTCGTCTTTACCCCCATATGACGAAGGAATACCTCCTTTTCTAAATCTCAAAACGTCATTTCCCATGTCCACGATAGCCCGGATTTCCCTGAGGAAATCTGAACCTATTATCCCGTCAAAGTGTTTTAATGCTGGTAAAATATAAAATGTGGTTACATAACCGAAGATTACCATTTTACACTTTTTGTCAATTAAGTTCGTCCCGTTCACAGAATTAACCCTGAAAGGCTGTTCCACTGAAACTATGCCTACCAAGGAATCCATTGGCTGAATAAAGTTCTTTTTGGTCCCTGTGTCCACTAAAAGTCTCAATTCCCTACCCTTGATCGTCTTCTTCACGAAAGGTAGGGTAGGTTTTATGCTAAAAAATTAAGTTGTTCTTTGGCTATCTCGTCGTCCCCACCGTCCTGGTCATAGTCGAACACGGAGCTTACGTCGTCCTGTCCCTGGGAGTCCTCTGTCGCGATATAATTAACCCTCTGGGTCTTGGGAACAGGGGCGGATCTCCCTGAATCTTCGTATCTACGTTTACTAAAGTGGCCCTGTACTGGTTGCTGAGGATATTGTCGTCCAGCTGGGTCGGACATTGGTAATGGCTGTGGTTGCTGTTGTGGTAATTGGCGTTCAGCCGAATGGGCTGTTGGTCTTCTGAACATTGACGACCCTGGGTCAACATCCATTGGTGTGGGCTTTACGCCACTCACACCCTCCAATCTGGGATTTGATCCGCGTATGGGCCTATAAGAGGGGTGTACCGGTGGAAGATTGCCCATTCTCTTTTGTTGAAAATGATTGGTTTTTGCAGAGTCCCCAGCTGCAAAAATCTTTGCAAATTCCTGACGCCGTTGGTCAGACTCCAGCTCTTGGGCGGTTGCCAAAGCTGTTGGCAAATCCGTCGGTCTGGCGGAGAATAAAATGTCGCTCAATGGACGACGCAAACCCGAGATAAAAACGCGTAAAGCATTGTCCCTAGCGCGTTCATTAAGCGCAGCGGCCACCTCCAAATTACCGGAGTAGCTCATTTTATTTTTATTTATTGTAAGTGTTAGGTGTTCGTCTACCGAGTCATAAAACTCGGAAATTGACCTTCCACCTTGCCTGAGTATACTCAATTCGTTCTCTAGGGCCTGTAAAGACCTCTTATCCGCGTAACACTGGTCGTGCCTGGCGATAATCGCCTGAAAATTCAGTACCGTGTTAAATGATGAGAGCTTGGCGTTAGCCGCTGATGTAATTTTATTTCTAAATATCCCCATTGCTATGTAGTAATTTTCTGTATTCTCCGGGTAATAATTCATCGCGAATTGCGCCGCGTCCCTCCACGCAGGATAGGTTTGAATTTCCCCCCTGAATTCCGGTAAGGTCCAGTGTATTACCCCTATTAACACCAGCGATCGCCACCGGTTCATATATTTCGACCCTCGGGGTAAGTCGTTCGAACTGTTGCGTCAGCAAGGCAACTTGACGTGTCAGATTATCAGTCAGTACCTCCACGGAGGCCTCGACTATACCCATGATTTGTTCTCTGGACAGACTCATAATTAAGCGGAAAAGGAAGGAAGGTCCGAAGAAAAAAGAAAAAAAAATCACTAATCTATCCCGTTAAAAAGAAAATATCTATTTCCAATGGTTTCGCGCTTTAGCTTTCCTTTCAGGTAGCAAGCCAAAAAGTTACAAGAAAAAGAAAAAAATACGCACTTTATATTAATTCAATTGATAGGATAATAAAAAAAAAATAACTCGCGCACGAGAGATAAAAAGGACACGCACTATATAGAAAAAATAATATCAAGAGGAGTACTTACAGTTTTTCCACGGTGCTACTTAATCTATAGTTATTGTTGTATTGGGTCATCTAGTTGTTCTTCAATGTTCGCTGCCCAGGCAAAATCGTTACCTGGTGACACTGCTTTTCACTTTTTTTCTGTTACAATTTTTATTTTAACGATGTTTTTACTTGTTTTTATAGGTTCGTTATTTTGTTCTCTTATAACGATTTTTTTTTTTTTTTTAAAAATTTACTCTTATTTTGTCTTTATCCTCTATAAGGATTTTTTTTTTTTTAAAAGTTTTTACTCTTATTTTGTCTTTATCCTCTATAAGGATTTTTTTTTAAAAAAGTTTTTACTCTTATTTTGTCTTTATCCTCTATAAGGATTTTTTTTTTTAAAAGTTTTTACTCTTATTTTGTCTTTATCCTCTATAAGGATTTTTTTTTTTTTTTAAAGTTTTTACTTTTACTTTTTTTCACTTAGGGATTATGTTCCCCTTTTTTCCCGTTGGGCGCCAGTTAACTCTTTCACTACCCTTGACGTATTCGGTACTATGTACCTTTGTTTTACGTTTTAAATAAAAGAGACACGTCTTTTTCTTTTTATGATCCGCTATGGAATGTTCTTTTATTATTCTTTATTCTTACTAGTACCCTCAACTTACTTTTAAAAAAGTGCTGACGTTTGTGTCTGCACTTTTTTATAACAAAAAACATTTTCCAAAATTTAAGCTATATTTACCAATCATAAAATGAGTAATAAAAAGGTAAGCATTAAACAATCTGTAATATGATAACAATTAAAATTACATTTATCAAAATTTACGCTGTATTGGCCAATCACAATACGACAAGTATAATTTTATAATTTGCAACATAATACCACTTTGCAATAGTGGTATTCACGAAATAGTAGGGGTGATAACATAGCGTTGCTAACTTACACAGCGCTTCCGATAAATGTTCCGTGGTAAGATCATTGCTGGACTTAGCCAGTTTCCTCTTTCTTGTAAAATTTGAATACTCCTCCATGCTTTTTTTTTGGCCTTCCTCTTACACTTTCGGTTAATGTGCTGCGTTTATCTTCTGTCAATGTATCCAGGATGGTATCAGTATTAAGCCAGTCCTGGTGTTTGGAGTTGAATCTCTCAGTTGTACGGTTTGCTTTTATCCATTTTTTATTTAGAGTGGCATACATCATGAAAAGATTATTGTTAATAAAACTAACCGATTGCCTCAGCTAAAATAAGTAACAACGAACGGTGTGCGCCGTTTGGTTTTGAGTTTAATACTATTTATTTATAATTATTTTCTACAAACTAAGTTACAAAAATTACTTAAAACTAAAAGGAATTATATTTTACGTAACACTGCATGTGGTTATTATTTGCTATGTACATAGCGCATGTGTTATCGATTTAGTATGTACGCATGTGTTATCAACTGACCTTACGGACAGTTTTGTGATAATAGTTCAGCGTACCTAGAATACTGTGTAAAATGCTTATCTTTACAGCAGGTCATAAATTCTGCTGTCATAAATTTATTGTTTTATTACTATACTCATAAGTACAGATTTTTGGGTAAATACTAACATTTTATGATGGAAAATTTGAAATGTAAATATTAAAGATTTCTTAAGAACTATAAAAATGTAAAACAAAACTATTTTATTATTAAAATGTGCATGTTCAATTCTGAACAATTATTTTTTATATTTTCGCTTCTCTCTATATTGCCGTATAAACTATTAAGTTCCTCGAACGCAGCTTCCACGAAATTTTTTGCTGTGGTTGACTTTTTAAATATGTCATGTTTATTTCATCACAAATGTTCACGGAATAGAGTACGCGCGAGACAAAAATCACAGACACTTTCTTTTTGATGGTTTTATTAGAACTCAACTTTATTTACAATATTTAACTTACTTATATACTAAAATTAAAATATCCTTATCTGACTAGAAATGCAGGTAGCACAGCTTATGCATGTGCGTTTGCATTGTAATAAAAAATAATTATTAATATGAAAAGACGATTTAGGATTCTCTTAACAGATAAGAAAAAACCCATAGTCATAAATTTAGGGATTAACAAACTGCATGTTTTATTTTATGATACATCATTAAGAAATAGTAGTTAGAAAACCCTATTTAGGTTTTTCTTAACTATAATAAGGATAGATCACTGTATGATCTATTTTATAACACATCATAAAAAACCAATTTATGTGTGTTCTTAGAACTAAAAACTAATTACTTTTAAATTGAATTATATGTTATTTAAAAGTTGTTCAAGATTGAACATTCTGCCGGCCTTGAAAGATCCTAGTCTTTCAACATACAAATAAAAATATTACTTAATTATTTTAGTTTACCCTACATCAATCTAGGTAGCGCAATGGCAGTAGGCAAGTATCTCTGTGACATCTGACACGTTTTTCGTAGTATACAAATAACGGCTATGACGATGGCGATGATAACGATCCATGTTGATATGCTCATTCCATAATGCGTAAGGTGATGTACATCAAGATTGGATGGGAAACCCAAAATATATTTTGCAGTTGGGATGTTTGGAATTTTGTAGGTTTCTATGTCTCCCATTAACTTTATGTGTGTTAAAGAGGGAATAGAAGTTGATAGATTTATAATAGGAAATACATAATTTAGTTCCGATTGGTAGACATCATATGCCCATAAATTAATTTCAGCTGTTTCTAGTTGACAGTCTGGATTCATTTTGAGGATTCCGGAGCCACTCAGGATGATATTTTGCTTATTTGCGTTGCATTTTACTTCGGCTGCTGTTTGCTCGTACATTGAAAAGATCCATGTATTTGAAGAATGAGTTTGCCTCCAATAGTTGTGAAACTTTTTAATTTCTATCTCACAACTCGCCGGTATCTTCCTTGGCTTTAAAAACAGTTGCACTTCGCAGTTGTCAGTTTCTCTAATGTTGTAGAATGGATGAAATTGATGACAAAGTAAAATATTCTTCATCTTCTGGCAATGATCAAAGTTGTCCTCATTTTGAGCATAGAACATAGTTTTTCTTTCATCTATTAAAAGGTAACTGCTGCTGGGCCGAATAGTTATTGAAAGCCCGTCATGAATAGTTGGATACGTGTATACGGCATATGCGTTTAATAATTCACTATTTATCAATGGGATGCGAATATTAAACAGCACAAAATCAGCTGTTGTTGCGGTGGAAATTTGTGCTATTTTGGCGAGTTCTATCGGTTCATCAATAGGCAGCATCAGGCTTGATTTAATGCTGCGTTTTATATTATCGATTTGTTGCTTGAATTTATTTATTTGCAGCACTTCAGACAAAAAGCTTCCCTTTGAATTAAAAATTGTTCCGGTTATGCCCTTTTGCAATTCTTCAAAGGATTCCAATGCTGTTAACATATTTGTGATCGTAACGAGCACTGCCTTCTCATCGATGACCTCATTTACTGCGCTTTTCAATGTAACCATTGAGCCACTCAATCTCTTTATGTTGTTGAAAACAGCCTTGTTTTCTTCTTTAATCACATCCCACGTTATATCTTGGAGTGAGGATTGATTTTTTAATATATCTAGCATATAGTCTGCATTTTGCGAATTGTTGCTGATTTTGTCAGCTAGAACTTTAGCATGGTCTTCATCCATCAGTCCAAATAGATTATTGTAGATACCGCCAATGAAGGGTAACAGCGATCTTTTTCTTCGGTTGCTTGCTGCCGACGACATTATTATCTCATGTCTGTTGATTACTCTCTCATACGCTGTTTGGAAATTCTGCACAAAAAATGACTCAAGTAACTTCGGCTTCTTCTCTTTGATTTTAGTTAAGGCTAACATGGCTTCATCTAACCTTGATTTTGCTGTGGCGTACTCTGTAATGTTGATGTGAACCACTATATTCCATGATGTTTTGGTTAAGCCCACTGCCGTTACTTGCTCGAAGAATATCCCTGCCTCATTTTTAAATCTACTTATATCAAAATCTGACCTAACCGGACTTATAATTGCTAAGAGGGTTAACAGTACTGTTAACATATTTTTGTTTTTTATTTTTTTACAATCACCACTATTTTGGTGGTTTTGATTAATATTTCTTAAATTAGTATTTAAAGTTGGAATGTCCATTCTTTTATTTAATTTTAAAGATGGATTGCCCATCCTTTTAATTACTTTTATCTTTGTAGAGTTGAAATCATTGGATGGTTTGTCCAATATCTCTTCATTTTCTTCAATAGGAAAAGGACAAACATTGTGGACTGACCTTTTGGTTTCCCCATTGCTGGTCCTTACGTCTATCATTCTACATAAACCATCCGAACCCATTATGGTTCGGATGACCCTCCCCCGTCTCCATGTCATTGGAAGCGTATTATCGTCCTTTAGTAATACCAGAGTACCTGGTTTGATATTTGTATGTGGCTTGTTCCACTTGTACCTCTTTTGTAATTCGGACAAATACTCAACAGACCACCGTTTCCAAAACTCCTCTGCATTGGACTGTACGGCTTTCCAATGCTCACGTATGCCATGGTAACATTTGTTACTTGAAGAGTCCACAAATGTGGAAAATGATTCGCCAATCAAGAAGTGTCCCGGTGTCAAAACTTTGAAATCGTTCGGATCCTCTGACAATTGTGTTAACGGACGTGAATTTAATATTGACTCTATTTGCGTCATCAACGTATAAAGTTCCTCGTAAGTCATTGTCACTTCAGTCACTCTATAAAAATGTTTTTTAACGGACTTTACGCATGCTTCCCATAATCCCCCCACATGAGGAGATCTGGCTGGTATATTCAACCATTCTATGCTGCGTTGTGCACAAAACTTGTTTATCTCGGCCTTATGTTGCTCATTGGCAAACAAATGAAAAATTTCATTAAGGCTGTTAGCTGCCCCTACAAAGTTTGTACCATTGTCTGAATAAACTTTCAGTGGACAACCTCGCCTAGCAACAAATCTTTTTAATGCCCCTATAAACGCTGCAGAAGTTAAATCTGATACAGCTTCTAAATGAACTGCTTTTGTTGCAAAGCACACAAATACACAAACATATGCTTTATCCGTCTTTTTTCCTCTAATTTTGTAATGAATTGTGATGGGTCCAAGAAAATCTATACCAACGTTAAGGAAGGGGCGGGTTCGAATTACTCTATCTTCTGGTAAATTTCCCATTAATTGGTGCAAATTTGTTGGTTTTATTTTAAAACATCTGTAGCATTTACCAACTACTTTTTTAACTAACTGGCGGCCACGTAATGGCCAAAACTGTTGCCTTACTATTGCCAGTAACCCTTGCGGACCCACATGTAAATGCTGATTGTGTAAACCTTCTATAATTAATTCTACAATCTTGTCACTGTAAGGTAGAAGCATTGGGTGTTTTGCCTCATATGACAGGCTACTATTTTCTAGTCTGCCTCCAACCCTTATAAGACCATTTATATCTAGTATTGGGCATAAAGTTTTTAAATGTGAAGATTTTCCTAAATTATTATTAGACTTTAATGCTTTTATTTCTTCCTTAAAATTATCACTTTGAATATCCTTAATTATTAGTATTAAAGCCTTTTTTCTGTATTCTATAAATGTCAAAGGATTTCCTTTTCTAGCTTTGTTAACAAATTTTAATACGTATGCCATTACATTTTGAAGATATTTAAAACTATTTTTATGATTTATTTCTTTCCATACTGCTTCTTTCTTTTGAATTATTAAAATTTGTTTGGTATTTTTCTTAATCTCGGGTATTTCTTTTAGAGAAGAAAGTGATGGCTCCTTATACATTTTTTCTTTTAAAAATGTTGGACCTTCAAACCAAGCCCGGTTATTAAGAATTTCTTTACCTAACAATCCTCGTGATATTAAATCAGCAGGGTTTTCCTCTGATCTCACATGTTTCCATTTGGAAATCTCACTATTGGCTTGAATAAAACTTACTCTATTCGATACGAATGTGTGTAATCGAGCTGGATCTAATTTAATCCAGCTTAAAACTATAGTTGAGTCTGTGTAATAGACTATCTCGTCAAATTTAATTTTCAAACTTTCAATTACCACTTTCATCAGGTCTATTAATAATACACTTGCACACAGTTCTAATCTTGGTAGTGTAATTGTTTTAGTTGGAGCCACCCTCGATTTTGATGCAGCTAAATGGGAAGAAATTATCCCAAACACGTCAACGGACCTTACATAAACTGCTGCACCATATGCCTTCATGGATCCATCACAGAACCCATGAAGTTCTATTTGTGTTGGTTTGACACAAATTATATGCCTTGGGACTTTAGCTTCATTAAGATATTTTAAATTTTCCCTTATCAACTTCCATTTCGAAGTGATTTCCTCAGGGATGCTTTCATCCCAATCAATTTTTAACTTCCATAAATCCTGTAACAATATTTTTGCAGCTGTTATTACTGGACCTATTAGGCCAAGTGGGTCGAATAATCTCGCAACTTCACTTAATATCTTTCTTTTAGTAACTTTTTCCTGTGATACCCATGTAGATTTGAGTCTTAACTCGTCTGATTTTGGATTCCATATAATACCTAATGCTTTAACAGACGTTAATTGTTCTGATTCAATCTGCAAATTTACCTCCATATCCTTTTCGTCAATATCATCTAACAATGACTTATCATTGGCGCACCACTTCCTTAATGGCATTCCAAATTCTAGCAGAATCTTATTTATATTTTTCCGTAGTGATTTTACTGATTCTAGACAGTCTCCTCCTGTCATTAGATCATCCATGTAAAAATCACTTTTAATCACAGCGGATTCTTTTGGAAATTGGTTTGTTTTCCAATCTGAAATCTTTTGCAGGCATTTAACTGCCAAATACGGAGCCGATGCTGTACCATATGTCACGGTTTTAAGTGCGTATGTTTTTATACTTTCATTGGGGTTCCAACGCCAAAATATCAATTGATATTTTTTATAAGCTTCAGTTACCCAAATTTGTCGGTACATTTTCTCAATGTCGGCAGAAAACACATAACGATGTTTTCTAAAACGTAATATAATGTTAAATAGATCCTCTTGAATTCTAGGACCGGTATGAATTATATCATTCAACGATATATTTGTAGTTGTTTTACACGATGCATCAAATACGACTCTTAATTTTGTAGAAGTGCTTTCCGGGCGTAAAACACAATGATGTGGTAAGTAATACCCACTAACTATTTGGGAATGGTCAGTCATAAGCTCCATATGACCCATTTTCAAATATTCTTTTAGAAAATCACTGTACTGAATTTTCAATTCTTGGTTCTTTTCCAGTTTTCTTTCAAGAGCGAAAAAACGTCTCTTAGCTATTAAGCTAGAATTTCCTAATTCTTCAGGTTTATTCTTGAATGGTAATGACACTTGAAATTTGCCATCTGATAGTCTTCTAACGTTTTCGTTAAAATTTGTCTCACACTCCTTTTCTAATGCAGTTAGTATATTTATTTGTGGGATTTCCTCAATTTCCCAAAATTTTTCCAAAATCCTATCACAGGACTCACGTACTGTTGCAACTATATTTGGTTCTGGTTTGAAACCATCTACTTTTGTCATACAATACGCTACCCAGCCTAATTTTGTATTTTGTAATTTTGTGTTTGTCTTTTCATCCTGTATTTTCCCATTACATATGAGATCAAATACAAATTGATTTGACAAAAGAAGGTCTACCCTATCTGGAATATTATATCCGGGGTCAGCCAATTTGATAGTTTCTGGAAACTTACCAGCCATCATTTTTATTCCTGGTACATTTGACACAAATTTGTCCATTACCACTGCATTGAGGAATGTTCCGTAATCAGTCACTTTTGACCTCATATTCAGTCCTACCTTTTCCTGAGCCGATGACTTTTTCATTTTTAAGCCTTCAAATTTTCTATCTATTTTGATACCCTTCAAATTTAATTTATTCTTAAATTCCTTGGAAATGATGTTAACCTGCGATCCCCCATCTAACAGAACCCGGCATTTAACCCATTGGTTGTCACCACTTCTTACTTCCACTATTGCTGTTGACAAAATTACTTCATCATCCTCTTCACTGTTTACTAAAACAGTCTTTTGAGGCACTTTTTCCCTATGAAGAAGAGAATGATGAGGATCATTGCACTTATTGCAACTAAAATTACTGGTACATGTCTTCTTAGTATGACCAGTATTTAAGCATCTGGAACACACATTGTGTTCACTTACCTTATCCCATTTCTCTTTGATGGGAAGGCTACGGAATTTGGTACATCTATATAATAAATGACCAACTGCACAATTTAATGGGCATTTCATTTTATTTATATTTTTTGAGGGATTTGCCCTTTGACCTGCCCCCTGAATATACTGAATTCCATACCTGGAAGGATTTGCAACATTTCGGCATGCCTTCCCAGATCTTTTTTCACTTCCCGAAGGATTTGCCAAACTTTTGTCATTTCCAATGACCAGTTGGCTTGCCTCCAAGGAATAATGAATTTGTTTAAGGAATTCTAAGAGATTGTCCAATTTTGGCAGATCTCTAGATTTTCCTAAATGCTGCTCAAATTGGATTCTTAAATTTTCGTCCAATTTTCGCAGAAGCACGAAACACATAAAAGCTTGATGTATTTCTTCGGCTTCCATTTTCATGGCTCCCAGAGCCTGTACACTCTCGTTTATAATTTCCATGAAGTTCTTTACACTTCGTTCATTATAAACTACCGACGGAGCGTCTAATATTGCATTGAAATACATTGAGGTTGTTGCCCTTTTGTTTGAGTAATGCTCTTTCAATATACTCCAGGCAGTCTCAAAGTTCTCGTCTTTAGCTGACATCTTAGAAATTTTCCTAGCTGCATCTCCTACTACTTTTGTCTTTAAAATACACATTTTTTGAATATTTGAAATAGGTTGATCGACTATCAACTCTTCAAATAATTCTCTAAATGTGTCCCATTCTACAATTTTTCCGCTAAATTTTGGAATGTCTATAGAAGGTAATTTAAAAGGAAGGGACTTGGCATAGCTTTCTATGCCGGGTATTCCCTGATATCTGTCCCTCAAGGAGTAGAAGACCTCCGTTAACTCATCGTCCGGAAATTCTTCTAAGTACTGCATGAACACTTGTTCTGCTATCTGAAATTTTCCCTTAAGGATGTCAACTGAGACTTCCTTATTCCCATATTTAAAAATTTTGGAGTCTAACTCATCCAAAATATATTTGAATTTACGAACCAGTCCCCGATTTCTAGGAATTTGTTCCTCTTCTTTGGCTACTTGAATCGCGGTCATGTCGATTTGTGAAAAATCAAACTTCTAAATAAAATATAGTTTAATACGGAAAAATATTTCCGCTTTATATAAACCAAAATGTCAAAAAAATATATGAAAAAATTAAAAAAATTAAGCTCACCAATTTGCCTTTTTTCACTTTCACTTTCAACACTTTTTTTTTTTTTTTACTTTATTATTATTTTTTTTTTTTATTGAAGATGCGTGTCTTCATCCACTAAAGATTATTTCAAGTTCCTTACCACTGGTGGGGGGAAACTTGAAATGTCAATAATGTTTTTAGGGGTCACCAAATGTTTATTTCATCACAAATGTTCACGGAATAGAGTACGCGCGAGACAAAAATCACAGACACTTTCTTTTTGATGGTTTTATTAGAACTCAACTTTATTTACAATATTTAACTTACTTATATACTAAAATTAAAATATCCTTATCTGACTAGAAATGCAGGTAGCACAGCTTATGCATGTGCGTTTGCATTGTAATAAAAAATAATTATTAATATGAAAAGACGATTTAGGATTCTCTTAACAGATAAGAAAAAACCCATAGTCATAAATTTAGGGATTAACAAACTGCATGTTTTATTTTATGGTACATCATTAAGAAATAGTAGTTAGAAAACCCTATTTAGGTTTTTCTTAACTATAATAAGGATAGATCACTGTATGATCTATTTTATAACACATCATAAAAAACCAATTTATGTGTGTTCTTAGAACTAAAAACTAATTACTTTTAAATTGAATTATATGTTATTTAAAAGTTGTTCAAGATTGAACAGGTCAAATAATTTAGAGTTGTCCAACGCCATGTTTTAAAATTACGTGTCTCACCAACATTCAGTCGTAGAATAATCACGGAGTAATTTAAGTTACACAGTGTTTGTAAAGTTTTAACAAAGCTTTATATTTTCCCGACTTCAATGTCAATAATGCAACAGTTTGATTGATAACTTAAGACTGAACGAGATTTTACAAAATTCTTTTTCTTTATGTTAAATAAAATTGAAATCATCCAGTAAAGTAACGGTAAAACTAGATTTGAACAATTGAAAATGTATGATAAAATATAATAAAATTATATAACATAAAATAAAGAGTATTATAAAAGAAATATTTGATAATATAAAACAAAATTAAGATAATTAACAAATTAAAAGTAGGACAATATAAAATATGTTAATCAAATAAAATGGGTATAAAGTATAATTCAAAGAGGAGAAATTATTAGGGACGTTCATAAAATATATAACTACGGGATTATGATATTTTTTTTTCAAATATATAGTCTAATCTACATAATCTAGACTAATCACGGGATAATGATTGTTTTTAAATATATAGTCTAATCTACCTTGAATTAAAAACAAAAATCTACCTAATGTACAAACATTTTCATAATCTACCTTGAATGAAAAACAAAAATCTACCTAACCTTGACTAATAACGGGATTATGGTTGTTTTAAAATATAAAGTATAATCTACCTAAAATCATAAACAAAAATCATATATATTAACAATAAAAATAAGAATGGGTTTTCGCGTTTATATGTCATTAATTGCCCAAAAATGCATGCGACACCTTTTTTGAACCATGTCTTTTTTCAAAATTTTACCTCTAGCAAAAAATGGGGCAATGACGGGCAGCTGGAAATTTTTGCAATAGGTAAAGGACTAATCAAAGAACTTATTTTGAAAATATGGCAAATATAGTTTTTAATAGTTTTTTTTTTATTTTCCACCAAAGTTGAGAAATATTGAAAAAATGGTTTGTTTGTAAATATCAAAGTACCTGGACCAATACAAAGCACACAGTCTAATTTTTTTTTATCTTCTCTTAATAAATATATCTATCAATAACATTAAAAAGAATGACGATCCGTTATCTAGTTTTCGAGATTCTGTTCTGTTTTTTTTTTAACACTGAAAATCGGTCAACTTTGAAGGGCTATATCTTCTGAATCTGACTGTAATAAGAGTGGCATATTTGAAATCGTTGGACAATTTCCTATAAAATAGGTTTATTCAATATTTTTTAGGTTCACATGCAATTTTTGATTTTTACCACCTCACTTGTTCTACAGGCGCTACTGTGCAACGTCTGGTTGACCGTTTTGTGGAGTAATGCGTTACAATTTGGTCCATTGTATCAACGCCGGCCTTTGTTGAATTGTAAAGTAATATAGCTTTTGGTTTTTTTTGCTACGCCCTTAACTTTCTTGGTGTAGTGCACAGTGGATAGTAGATTTACTACTTTGTTCTTCTTTGGAACGTAGCTGCACAGTGATATAAGGTTATCACAGAAACCGAACACAGATGAAAGCACTGGCCGTTTGCTGTCTTTTTTCACTTCTTTGGGAAGACACCTTTTGTTGGATCTAATGGTGTCAACGTATGCTAGTCCAATCGACGAAAGACGTTAAGCTGCGTCTAATGCAGCTATGCCCAACGTCAATGTATGCGATTTGTTCGAGTGTGTTGGGTACGCGTAAAAGCTCTTTTATTGTTACTTTTATTTATTAGGATGGGCCGAAATATCCGCTTTTGTAGAACTTTTGTAGAACATAGAGCGAAATATTTACAATTTTTAAGTCTGTTCTTGGTGAGGGAAAAAATATACGAACTAATTTGTTCTGTCCTACGGGTAATTGTGTTCCTTGATAATGGTACTTTTTCTAAAATTTGGGCCATATCTCTACCCTTACTTCCAAAACAACCCAGCACTTCTTTAGCGAGCACCTTAAAAAAATGCCATCATCAAAAGGACGACAGCGTTTTGATAACGCAAGCGAAACAATAAAAGACGCTTTTTCAACATCATTATTTAAAATGTTTCCTGCAACAAATGTTTTTTTTAAATTAGCAATTAAAATTTCTCTTTCCGCATCTACAATATCGAAATATTCTTTATGGCAAGACCTGTAATGCCTTTCGACATTAAATTTATGAATACGCTTAACATTGAGTTGGCATACCAAACATACTGGCTCGCCAACGCTGTTTTGTGTAAACAAAAAATCATTTTCCCAAACCTCATTAAACATTTTGAGCAGTGCTGTACTTCACTTTCTAATTTGTGTGTACTACCTTCTCGCATGAAGTCTGCGTGACAACTGATCAACAGTCGTTAAAAAACAAAACCAAACGCAAGCATTGCACAAATGTTTTCTAGCTGACCCGATTGATTACTAGGTTTCGCGTACACAAAGCTCTTTATGTGTACATTTCGGCCCATCCTATTGTTTATCACTACACCCAAAATATTTCTTAGTTGATTTATAATTTAACCATACTAGTAGTAACAAATACTCATTTAAATGTTGCATCCATTGTTTATAGTATAAACAATGGATGTATAAGATAAGTATAAACTTTATACTTATAATTTCATCAAAATTTAAGTATTTTCAATTAAAATATTTTAAATTTAAAGTTTACAATTTTTAAAACAAAAGTCAAATTTTCTATGCTTACGAAAATTCGTTATATTTATTATGACAATTAAAAATTTTTGACACAAAAAACAAATAGTTATTAATGATCAAGATAGTTAAAATTAATTTATTTAAAATGAACTAAGAATTTTTTTAACTATGCGACTATTCAATTTTATCGGTGTAGTTTTCACGTATGTGTGAAAGCACAAAGCTCTTTATGTGTACATGTGAAAGCACAAAAAGCTGTTTTCGCTCGCGGGCATATGGAGTGGGCATAGCTGGTCTAATGTTGTAAAGAAGTTATCAACTATTATAGTTCTGCCGCTGTTGGTGTATCAATTAGCCAAACTCATGAGCACATTTTCGCCTTTGTTTGTCTCTCGTTGTTCTTACTCCTTACAAGTGTACAGTTTTCCTTGCAACGGATATTTGGTTTTCGCATCGCATGCCCACCATACTTTTATGCCACAGTTTGCGGGCTTTGATGCGATGTATTGCGTGAACTTTGTGCGCCCACGGTATGGAAATATCTGCTCATCGATGGTTACACTTTCGTATGGCTCAAAATTACTGGTAAGATTGTTATTCAAGAAGTTACTTATGTCGCTAATGGGAGCAGCTTTGTCAGTTTGTTGACGAAATGCGCGCGTACGACTATCGTCAAATCGAATACAGCGCATTAAAGTAACAAATCGTCTATATGACATGACTGCACGGAATATTGGAAGTGCATCAGTTTGCCACATCAATCTTGTGAGCTGCAAAGTATTATGACTGACACCAAAAGCCAATAGTATCTCAATAAAAGCGTCAAGATCAACACTTGTCTTATCAACCCATACTCGTGGTGTGCAGTTTGCATGTTTTGCGTTCCGTTTGTGTGTAACTTTTTCTCCACATAGATTTGTTTGTGTTACGATGATGAACGTAATATTCGGTGAAAAGAAAAGCTTGAACACCTTAAGCGGAGTGGTCAGGTTTGTTTTTGGTCCACCTCTGAAACGCATGATGTTGTGCTGGCGGACTCTCACTGTAGCGGGTTCAGCTGTACTCCACTTGGTACCATCTTTTCCAAGCAAAAAACCGTCTGCAGCTTGAGTTGGTGCATTCTGACTTTCTTCTTCGGATTCTTCATCGCTGTCGAATATTTCATTTGCTTCAATTCCAATTCATATTCAATGTCCGAGGCTTTATCTTCGGGCACAAAATCTGTGTTTTCACCGCTTTGGTCTTCAAATAAAACTAGTTCTTCGTCTGCTTCCGTGTGAAGTGCGAAATAATGCTGTAACGCTGATGATAGTTGTTGTTGGAAATTATCAGTAAGGTTGCCTGTACGCAAGCGCGTATTGTACACAAACTCTAAATCCTCTGCCATAATAATAGTAATAATTTCACTTTAGTTTCCGCACAAAAAATTTATATTTCGGACTGTCGATGTTGTATGTTCAGCATACAAAAGAAAGAAATATGAGAGAATTAACACAAAAACTACCTGGAAGTAAACATCTGCATTCAATTCACAGAAAAACAACCCAAAATATAAAAAAAAACAAGGTTGACAACAATCTGCATTGTATTTGCAGAAAAATATCCCAAAACGTGTGTAATGATAATTTATTTCATACAAATTGTATAGGGGTCTGGCCAGGCATATGTGTTTGTTCGAGGGGCGACTTTTTTCTTTTGCAGTTTTCGTCGTGTTGGAACGATATTTTTGTTTTTTTTTACAGATAGAAAGCCAACAATATTTTAGGCAGCTACCGGGATATACAGGTATCTTTCTTAACTATAAGTATGTTTAATTAATGCTCAAAAATGAAATATGCCTGGCCAGAACCATGTGTTTGTCCAAGAGTAAAGAAAGTTTAAATGAGAGTGGAATCGACATAAAATGAATAGAAGAATAAAATCAAATCAACGGCATACACATTGTAGAAAAAATGGTTGCCATTTACTATTTTATTTCAACACTTTTACCAATGCTGTAGGCAAAAAATATATAGAAGAGTCTTCCTTCGTTACCATTGATGTTGATGTGCTTGGCTTGGATTCATCTTTTCTTTTAAATTCATCGACGTGTAGAAGCTCATGGTGATTAAATCTGCAGGTACTGCATTTATGGTTACTTTGACATCTTTGGCTTTTCATGTGGCTTAGTCATCGTTGGCACCAGTTTTCTTTTCTGACTAGACTGAGTCTATCCATTTTGGATTGCGCCTGCAAGTTAAAGCAAGCTGTTGTTAAATGATTTTTTTGCAACATAGGCATGCTTGTTTTGTAGAAACTAGTGTTGTTTGAAAGTCACCATATTTTTTTCTTTTGAAATTTGTTACCACTTTGTTGTTCTGAAACTGCTTCTAAAGAATGGTACTGTTGTTCCAAAAATCCCATCCTATCTTTAAGGGTTTGGATTTCTTTGGTCTTCTTAACATTTTGTTCGTACAAAAGAAGAATATTTGTATCGAGTTTTCTAATAATTATTCGTGCAATAATTGGTTCTTCATTATTTAAATTCAACGTTTTCCTGAGGCTGAACAACGATTTTGTCTATTAATGTTGTATCAAACCGCCGATTATCGTATCGCTGCTTAAGTATTTCCCAAGCTGCTGCATTATTGTCACTGGTTATCTTCAGGTGCTGAATCAGATTGGCTGCATCCCCTTTTACACATTGCTTAAGATAGTACAGCTTATCTACATGTGGCATATTTTTACTGTGGACCACACTCATAAATAAATCGTGGAATTGGTTCCACTCACTCACTGTACCGTAGAACACTGGAGTTTTTACATCAACTAATCTCGATTTTGTATCAACTTGATTGAAGATTTCATCGAGTATAAGTTAGGTTAAATAAAACTACCTTAACATTTGAGTTCTTGACTGCAACTAAAACTTTTTTAAAAAAATCATAATTTAAAAATGTTAAAACTGCTTAATTGTAAAAAATAGAATTTACCTAAAAATACTACAATAACAAAATTGCAGACATAGTGTCAGCAATTTTGACATTAATAAAATTATAAGGTGTTATAATTAAGCTTTAACAAATTAACACGAAGACGTCGCGTGTTTCAAAAGACGCGACTCAGCAAAAAGACAAAAGAAAAAGAATATTAGGAAGTCCCGTGGAATATTAGGGCGTCCCATGAAGATAATATTTTCTGTGTTAACTCTTCCCTCCATAAAACGATCGTCCCGATCGTTAAATCAAAAATAGGGAATCTGTGTAATTCTCGATATTGGATAACCCCTCGTCTCGGCGTCACTTACATAGATATTTTGTATTGGTGTGCTGGGACTTAAATTGCAATTTATTGGGTATTTCTCATTGGTTGACTTACATTTTTTCTTCGGACAGACAAAAATTATGAGGACTATGACAAGGATTACCAAAGAATAACTTATAACGTCGCCCCATTGACTTTGATCATTTAGGAGGGCGATTGCCCTCGAGTTATTGACATGCATTTCCCTGACAGATTCCAAGGTGAGGGTTTCCTCGATGTAGGGATTATTCATTCTAGGTTGTATTACCGCTGGTAGGGGTTTTGACAACGTTGTCTCCGATAGACTAAATATTTTGTCATTAACGGACACCGTCTCGCTATAAAATTTTATGAGAAAAGTACCGTTCAGGTCATAAGATTCGTGGCCAATAAAAATTGTCCCATTAAATTGATTCAACAAGAGAGAGCCCGGTACTATTTCCTGTACCATAGGTAGCCGGTAATTATTTATAAGGGTACAATTGGAGGGTTTACTCCGTATTAATTTAGGTAGACACTCGGATCCACTTATGTCTTCAATCTGGTCGTCTTTACACAATGTCAATTTATTATAGCTTTTACATTTATTTTTAATACCATACATTTTTTTTTCACATTCTAAAACATTATCAAATTCAATTCTACTACTTATTTTCCCCGATTTCACAGGAGTTATGATTAGACTGGTACAAGATTCTTTTTTTGTTGTTGGAATACTTATAATGTAGAGGAGAGAATGGTGGTTAGTAGCTATTTTGATCTCGCTAAACTCGAAAGATTCTTCAAGATGTAAATGGGTTATATTTTCGGCGTCAAAAAGATTCTTAGCCAATTTCATTTCGTCGCTGGACAAGATAAATGAGTTTAAGACTCCTACCTTTGCCCAATGAATGGCGTATTGTAAGTTAATAATCTCATCTTTTACTATATTCGATTTGTATTTAAGTTTATCTATTAAAGAATCTTTCCAGTATATGCTTTTAGTGAATTTCAAAATTTCATTGGTTCTTGAAGTAATCTCGTTAATTTTCTCAAGAGACATTTTATTAATAATAACTTGTCTATTGTTATTCTCGAGTACATTATTAATTTTCTGTTCTATTATTGCAAAATCGTCATGGTCTGGATTTCCAGCAACCCATTTCCACGCGGAACCAATGAAATTCAGAGATCTCTTATTTTTAGGTTTAAGGTATTCGAGGTGATTTCTAATTTGTTGGATTTCGTGGATAAGGTAGGGATGGATGGGATGGGATGTGCTCACGTTCGACTTTACCGCAGAATCAATATTATCTATCAATGTCTCATAATTCCCTAAATCGACTACGTGTACCAATCTTACCGTACCCGATTGTATTCTAGCAAAGCCCACGTCTATCGCCACTATCTGTGAGTTGGTGTAATCCAAAATTTTAACCTCACCAAGGGTGACTCCCACAAATATCAGACTTAAAAGAAAAAAAAATACAGAATAATAAAAAAAAGGAAAGGGCAGGCAAAAATAAGACTTATTTCCCTAATTCCGGATATTGTTCTTATGGACGACCCTGCCTCCCTTTGTTAACACAGTTGTGTGTCTGTTTTCCCCGACAATCTCCTGCTTATAATTCCTTGACAATTTAGTCCCTAACCTTTTGTTCTCCTTTACAAAGATTTGTTCGCCCACTTCGTAATCCTTCGGCTTCCCTTTTCCCTTGTTATGATATTCCAAGGTGGACCGTTGTCGATCCTTAAAATTCTCCACCATTTGCACTCTATTCCACAGGATCATTGAAAGATTTCTTGCTGAAAAATACCTCGAACGGTTTTCTGCCCGAAGTTGAATGAACAGTATTATTGTACTCGTAAATTGATTTATCCAAGAGTTCGGGCAACCCATTCTGAGTTCCCTCTGCTCTTATGCACCTCATGATCTCGGAAAGGGTGGAGTGGAAACGCTCAATTTGTCCATTAACTGTGCTAGCGTACGGTGGAATTCTAAATACTTTCACATTAAACTGATTTTCAAGCATAAATATTATTGACTTGGAGTTAAAGGATTTTTCGTTGTCCATCACAACTAATTCGGGCATACCAAAATTTAACAATATCTCCCTTAATGGCTGTCTTATATCCTCCGTAGCCCTAGACTTTAATATCCTCGCCAGCGCATACTTTGTCAGCTTGTCGATTGCCATCAGAATTGAAGTTTTCTCCGTTATATAAATGTCTATGTGGACTATTTGACCGGGGTACTGAGGAATAGGAGTTTCCTGTAGAGAAATATTATTCGGATGTCGGTCATATTTGTTCTCCTTACAAATTTTGCACAACTTTGTTATCCTTCTTAATTTTTCCATCATTTTCGGGAAGTAGCATCTCTCCAAAAGCTGAGCTTTATTTTCATTGGCATTTCTGTGAGCTCTATTGTGTTCGTTTATGATTTCCACCTCCTGGTCAGATTCATTTTGAATGTCGGAAACCATTTTCCTTGTGTAAAGGACTTTGTATTTGTGGAAATCCGTGGAATAAACTTCCTGAGCTTTTCCTAGTATTTCGTCTGTTGTTTTTATACAATTCGTAACTGACGGGCTTAGATATTTCCTGAAGATTTCCTCCAATCGCTTCTCATTGAGGTCTGGTTCCAAAATAATGTGCCTGTGATATGTCGGGAAAACAATTTGAAATTCATAAGATTGCGTTTCATGCGGTTCGATGATAAGCTGGTTCTTAAAAACATTCACAGGTGCATTCGTATGTTGTATCAAGTTCTGAGGTGAGCTTTTGTTGCTATGTTGAGTAGCATCTGTAGATCGTATTTCGAATATCTGTTGCGGTGGTCTAGACAGCGCATCTGCCTTCCATCTTCTTAATTTACTATTAGAATTCCCATTGTTCAAGGCATGTGTTAGAGGCTGATGATCTGTAAATATTTTGATAGTTGCTGCCCCATACAAATAGTTTCTTAAACTTTTCAAGGCCCACACGATCGCTAGCATTTCCTTCTCGTTTGTGGCGTAGTGTTCTTCGGTCCTGTTAAGTGTTCGTGATATAAATGTGATGGGCCTACCTCCTGTTCCAGAACGGCACCAATAGCATAATTGGAGGCATCTGTTGTGAGTCGAAATTCCTTTTTGAAATCAGGGTAAGCCAACATTACGTCCTCTGATATGAGTGTTTTCTTAATTTTATCCAATGCTTCTAGGGCCTTGTCATCTAGAACAATATTTATTTTGCTGGAAGCGGTTTTCGACATACGTCCTTCCTCCCCTCTTAAAAGAGCCGTCAAAGGTTTTGCCAGTTTGGCATAATCCTTGATAAAACGGCGATAAAAACCTGCCATACCTAGAAAAGATCTTAGATCCCTAATTGTCTTTGGGGTTGGAAGGTTGTTGATTGCATCCACTTTTTTGGGTTGGCTCGTATTCCTTTGGTGGAAACAAGAAAGCCTAGAAATTCCACTTCAGGTTTCATAAATTCACACTTATCCAGCTGAATCTTCATGTTTGCGAGTTCCAATGTTCGGAAAATTCTCTCAATGTTCGTTAGATGCTCCTCTTCGCTTTTGCCAAATACAATTATGTCATCTATATATATGAAACATATCTTTCCAATGTATTCACGTAGTATATCGTCGAGGGCTCTCTGAAATATTGAGGGAGCGTTTTTTAGACCGAATGGAAGACGCTTGAATTCGTATTTTCCATTGTTTATAGAAAATGCAATTTTTTCTATATCCTTGTCTCTAAGTGAAATTTGGTGAAATCCGCTTTTTAAGTCTAGGACAGAGATGAAGTTATTCTCACCCAACTGTGTGAGGACTTCATTTATTTCGGGAATAGGGTATCGATCCGCTATCGTGACAGCATTTAATTTTCTATAGTCAATAACCATTCTATATTTCCTTTTCCCGGAGGCGTCCAATTTTTTTGGTACTACCCATACCGGTGAATTATATTGGGATTTCGATGGCCTTATTATGCCTTGTTCCAATAATTCTTGAACTTGTTGTTCAACTTCGTCTTTCAAATGCATAGGATACGGGTAGGATCTGGAGTAAACTGGACTATTGGTATTGGTTCTTATTTCACCTTTGACTGATGTAATGTACGTGAGGGATTCGTTCGGTTCGGAGAACAGATTAGGATATTTCTGGATGATTTGTTTCATTTTGGAGTCCTGTTCCTCCGTCATGTGATCCGATCGTATTTGGATGGTGTTAACCGATTGTGAAACCTGTTGTTTTAGTCGTATTTTGATATTGTCCCCTATGATCATATAGTTTTCCGCAGTGTGAATAACTGCTGATAGACTTTTCAGAGTATCGTTTCCGAGTATGGCATGAAACGATTTTAAAACAGGGAGTAAAAAGAATTTAATATTTATATGTTTTAATCCGAAGAGATTTATAAATGTATGGTGGGTTATAGCGGTTTTACCCCCAACGGATTTTGCGTAGAATTTAGATTTATTTGGTTGGAATGATTTTACTAGAGAATTTTGTATATAATTCTTATTGGATCCTGTATCCACTAAAATTTTAAGGATCTCGCCAGATTCTGTCTTTGCCTCAAAATATGGCAAAGACGAGCTTTCTAATCTAAAAAATTAATGTCGACAGTTTCAGGGATTTCAGAAGAGTTTTCCCCGTTATACTGATCATCTAAATCTTCGACATATTCCTGAAAATCTTGGAGGTTATTCTCGACACCGTAAGTAATTGCTTGTTGGTAATATACTTCATCCTCGTTAATATGAGCCTAGCCGTTTATTACCTGATCGTTAGTTTCAATGTGGAAATTCCGTTGAATTTTCTGTGGTTGTTGATATGTTCGTTCTGGTGGCCTTTTCCCTGCGAAATCGTTACCCTATTTTGGCCTATTCAAGTTATGAGGTTTTACTCTACGGAATGAAATACACGACGGTTCTGCTGTTCAAATTAACTCTAATCTTTTCTTTATTAATTTATTTCTTTTATACACAAATTTTGCTTATTATTAACTTAACATAGTTTTACAAAAATGATTATTCTATAATAATAGTTTATGCTTACTTTTATTATTAAAATAGGTTTGTTTAAAATGATTATTCTATAATAATAGTTTATGCTTACTTTTTTATTGAAATAGGTTTGTTTATTGGTTAACTAAAATTATGCTTATTCAATAACCTCCCCCCTTTTCAAGCATCAGCGTCCCGCTGATTAAGTAACAGAAAAAATCACGGATAATTTATCCTGATTTCAGGAAATTCTGTAGATATTGGGAACCGTACTGTCTCTTGATGGTTTTTACATCTGGGATACAATTGAAACATTAATATTACTGAGAGTCCAATAATAATTAATGCGAAGTTGGAACCTATAGAAACTATGCCTTTATAGGAGAGATTATCTAAATGTTCAATATTTTTCAAGTGGAGATGGTGTAGGTATTTTAAGTCAAGTTTGATTTCCTTTTCTGTCAAGTTACTCTGTAGTACTGGTGGCAGAATTTGAGTAGACGTTGTCTGCCAATTCGAATATTCTATATTACTCAGAGTGACTGTTTCGTTGAAGAAATTTATAATAAATGTACCATTTAAAAATTGAGAATTATTAGTGTACGAAATGTTTCCAATATAATTCGTGACGAAGATTGTGCCTTCAGATATAAGTTCAATTATTGGTTGATCTTCTATCTGGTATTTACAAGTTGCATTTCCCCCATTAATTAAGTTAGCAATACAATTATTTGAATCTAGGATTTCAACTTGTTCTGCCTTGCAGATTGTTACATCTTCAATTACTAAGCATTTTTCCTTAATTCCATACTTTTCCGTGTGAGCTACGAACAAGTTAGTGAACTTAAGGTATATTCTTTTGTTATTATTAACTGTCGAACGAATAATTATATTATTGAATAAGGTATCCTCAGTTTGAGGTAATGAAACGATATATAGTAGAAGGGAATCTTTTATGACCATTGAAGGTTCTGCAAATTGAAGAGCTTGCAGTTCGTTTTTATAAGGAAGTGTTTCAGTTTGAGAAAGTATATTTGCAATGTCACCTTTGTTCAATATTTGAGAATGCACTATACCACTTTTCGCAAGTTGACTTGCCATCACAATTTGAGCTATTTCATCTTTTATTAACCCCAGTTTGTTAAAGAGTGTCTGTGCGTATTTAGCAGTATCATTTGTATTTACCTCGGATATTATTCTATTGTAATCGTCTAGTAGATTATTAGTCGTCTTTATCAAGTGTTCGTTGATGGTGTATTGTTTATTGTTATTGTTGATGACGTTGTTTGTTTTACTGAGAATATTGTCCCAATCAGTAGCATCAGGATTACCCGCTATCCACTTCCAGGCGGACCCGATCCAATTTACCGACCTCTTATTAATTTTCGAATTTTTAACGCGAAGTTGATTCAAGAGGTTCTCTATCTTAGTAATTTGATGTTCTATTTGTAGGCGCAATGTTCCTGTGTTTTTTATTTGATAGCGAACTATTGGTTTAATATCTTCAACAACTTTTTCGTATTCTCGCAGGTTGATTGTGTGTATTATTTTGTAATTTCCTTTAGAGATTTTTCCCAGACCTTGCTTTACTGTTACTAGTGGGTTGTTGTATTCGTAGATATCTACAGTTGCAGTAGTCTGGTATATTATTAGTCTGGCAAAAAAAGGTTTTTAATTCTTGAGATGGGACTTGTGAATTCTTTTGTTCTCAGTTGTGGTAATCGTAACGTTATTATCTTTTCCAACAACTTGTTTCACGAATAAGGGTTTATCCTTCGATTTTATCTGTTTATTCTTTTTAAAAACTATATCTCCGGAACTGTAATTCTTTGGTTTTTTCTTCTTAGCATTTTGCCTGTAAAGTTGAATTTTTTTATTTCTAGCAATTTCCTTTCTCAGATCATTATTAACTACTTCTTTAAAGTTTGCTAGGTTTTGATAATTAATTCTCTCTGTCCTTCCAAAGAAAATGTCAACCGGTTTTTTCTTTGTGACCGAGTGCACCGTATTGTTGTATCTATCAACTGTTATATTAACTAATTCCTTTAAGGTATAATCTGGATATTCTTCATGAAGACATCTCAGCATTTCGATGACTGTAGAATGAACCCTTTCAATCGTACCGTTTACTTCACTTTTTTGTGGGGGTGCGAAATAAGTCTCAATCCCTAAGCCTTCTATATAATTAAGCACTATAGGACTAATGAAGCTGCCTTCATTATCCATTACATGTATTCTTGGTGCAGAAAAGAAGTGAATTAATTTTATCATTTTATCCCGAATGTGTAAAACTGATTTATTTTTAATGCGAAAAAATTTGGCATATTTTGAAAACTTGTCGACACATGTAATAAATTTCTCACCCTGTATTTCCATTATGTCAACGTGCAATTTTTCTGTGGGGTATGTTGGTATTGGAGTTGGTTGCAATTCTGGATTTGGAGGATGTCTATCATATTTGTTCTTGTTGCAAGTTTCACAAGATTTAGTGAAGTCTCTGATTAGTTTTCCCATTTTCGGAAAGTAGTATTTCTCCAAGATTTGATCTCATTTTTGAATTATTAGTAATTGTTGTTCCTCATTCCTGATATCTTCTACAAGTCTTTGCGTAATTCTTATCCGAAATTTGGAAAAGTTTTCTTTATAGACTTCTTGTAGCATTACAAGGTTTTTTTCAGGAATTTTGATGCCATTCAACACTGTAGGACTCAATTTTTCTTTTAAAATTTGGGTCAGTTTATTTTTGTTGAGTCTTCCGATTTTAACATAGTGCCTTTGAAAATTTTTATGTGGGTTTTCATAATAATTTGAACCTATTTTATCAGAAAATATAATTTGATTTCTAAAAACATTTATCGGAGTTTCACAGTGTGGTATAAGGTGGGTACTGTCTTCTTCGGTGCTATGCTGAGAATTATCATCAGATGATGATAACATATTGAATTCTGGTGATTCCACATTGTGGACCCATGAAATGTATTGTACGGGGTTCCCATCAAAAATTTGAAGATCTCTGACACAATCTGGAAGTTTTCTAATCTCTTGTAGGTCTGTTTCCGTCCGTGGTACAGGTAGTGTCGGTTCTCCAGGGGGAGGACGACGAATTGTATTCTCAAGATCGGTCATTCTATTACTGAGTACTTTAACCTGTTCAATCTGGGCGTTAAGAGCACCAGTTAGTTGGGTTATAGCTTCTCTCATCTGATCCATTTTAAAAAAATTATTCTATTAAGGACGAATAGTCAATAGGGTGTCTTGTTAAAGTGTATAATGTTAAAGTTTGGTTGTGTATACAAATTTTCTGAATTCTTACGTAATAAGAGGTTTAAAAAAATTCTCTTAATACAGTAAAAAAGTTCCTTTAAAAATTAATTTTGGTATTAATTTTTTATTAAATAATTTTGTTTTAAATTCGTTTTAATTTTATTCGTAAACAAAATATTTTCTTGTTTAAAGATTGTTAATAATTTTGTTTTAAATTTGTTTTAATTTTCTTCATAAAAAATCTCTTAGTAAAAAAGAATATTTTCTTGTTTAAAAATTGTTAATAATTTTGATTTAAAATTTGTTTTAATTTTCCTCTTAAGAAGATCTCTTAAAAAAAATATTTTTGGTTTAAAAATTGGTAATAATTTTGGTTTAAATTTGTTTTCTTCTTAAAAAAAAAAATATATTTTTTGTTTAAAAATTGTTAATAATTTTGGTTTAAATTTGTTTTAATTTCCTCTTAAGAAGATCTCTTAAAAAAATATTTTTGGTTTAAAAATTGGCAATAATTTTGGTTTAAATTTGTTTTCTTCTAAAAAAATATTTTTTTGTTTAAAAATTGTTAATAATTTTGGTTTAAATTTGTTTTAATTTTCCTCTTAAGGAAATCTCTTAAAAAAAATATTTCTTGTTTAAAAATTGTTAATAATTTTGGTTTAAATTTGTTTTAAAAAATCTCTTAAAAAAATATTTTTTTGTTTAAAAATTGTTAATAATTTTGATTTAAGTTTGTTTTTCTTAAAATATAATTGTAATGGTTTGCTTACAGCAGTATGAAGATCAGCATGCTTCTGGACGTTCCGTTGAATCCTTTTTGGATATTTTCCTACTCGGGTACGGGTGACGACACGATGTGATATCCTCTTTTCGAGTGGTGTGTTTCCCACTACCACGTTATTTGTTTGAGAAGTGTGATGTCCAGCAGTCTCGGTTTCTTATGTTTCCGATTTTTTTTTTTATTTTTATACCGCCGCGTAATTCTCGTTCCGTTATTGTTGTAATATCCTTTTCTTTTATAAAGGATTTACCACTTTTTAATATTTGTTTTATTTTAGGATTTTCACTAAAAAAGTTTTTCAAATATTGTACACTAAGATTGTTTAAGTCCTTGCAGTTATTCAGGATAAATCAAATTCACTAAAACTTCACTTCACTTAGATTTTAAATATTTTTTCCCAGTTTGGACTTTTATTATTTGCTCGGGCGCCAGTTATGAGGTTTTACTCTACGGAATGAAATACACGACGGTTCTGCTGTTCAAATTAACTCTAATCTTTTCTTTATTAATTTATTTCTTTTATACACAAATTTTGCTTATTATTAACTTAACATAGTTTTACAAAAATGATTATTCTATAATAATAGTTTATGTTTACTTTTATTATTAAAATAGGTTTGTTTAAAATGATTATTCTATAATAATAGTTTATGCTTACTTTTTTATTAAAATAGGTTTGTTTATTGGTTAACTAAAATTATGCTTATTCAATAACCTATTTGTGTAAAGGTAAATGCTTCTTTTGTATTCTGCTTATTTGTGTAAAGGTAAATGTTCTGTTGTTGTTGTGTATCAGTTTAAAAGAACTAGTGCAATGATTTATTGTTGTTATATTTGTTGTCATTAGGTGTATTCACCTAAATATAATAACTTTCATGTAGTTTACAGCGCGTGATTGCATGGATTGATCTATTTTCATAGGTACAGGCCTTGGGTATGGGTTGGGTAATGGGTTGGGTGTTGGATTGGGAATTGGTTTGGGTACTGGGTTGGGTATCGGGATGGGTGTTGGAAGTTTGGGTTTTCGGATGTTTTCTGATTTCGAGGAATGGTTCGTGGATATCCGACGTTTTTGTTTAAGGCATGATCCGTTCTGTAATTCTGGTTCTGCAGTTTGAGACAGAGATGCAGAGCTTGGGGTAAATTGTTCGGTTCCCGGATACAAAGGAGTCTTGAAAGGTCTCCTTTCAATCCCCGTATGAAGGTGTCTAGCGCCTTGTCTCGATAAGTCTGGATCAGAGTATCCATAGCTTCCCTTCCTATGGTCATGCACGAAATGTTATTTATAATCAGAGGCAAGTGAGAATAGACTTCCTGGTAGAAGTCCTGCACTGTAAGGTTCCCCTGGACAAGGGTCGTCATCTGGTGCTCCAGGGTGCCCAGATCCCTCTTATCCGCATAGTGCAACGTCAAACACCTCGATATAGCCTCCCAATTGAGAGGTGTATTGTAGGACTCAAGGACCGAGTCCGCATTTCCGATGATCTTATTTCGTATAACATTCAAAATTCCAAAATACTTCGGTGTTCCCCTCTGCGCTTCGTTGAGATTTAAAACCCGCTCCACGCTTTTCCTCCATGAACTAAACTCCGATGAATTACCGGAGAATTTTCTGAGACACCGCACCACATCGGGTACTTTATCTAAATCAATCAGGTCCCCCCTATACCGCTCATCTATCCCTTGATCATTGGCCACCATATCCGCATTCGGATTTAATATACCCCCCACTAAATTTCTACACTGTTCCCTACATAACCGGGAAACCAGATCTGTAATTGCCGCTTCCATTAGAGCATTTTGGGCACTTTGGGCAGGATTTAGGGGATGAGGAATGGGGTTTTGGTTTTGAGGTGCATT